>JAKZAP010000002.1:12467175-12720085 GCA_023053575.1 Branchinecta lynchi
AATCCAAAGAAATGTTGAAGATCTTGCACGAATAACAGTTGTTTAAACACCGAATGGTCTGCCCGTCTTTGGGTCTACCTGCCAGTCCCTTCCTTTAAACCTATTTTCCATTAGTTAGGTAATAACAAGTGCAATTAACAAATTCGTAGCAGACTAATGCCCCCTTTGTCACAATTCGTTAAGAACGGCATATCATCGATCATATGACAAAACAGTTCAATTTCCAACTGTTCATTAAAGATTAAAGTACGTCGCGTCGTCTCATTTGTTGATGTTACGAAATCCTCATCCATAGATATATCTCCCCAAATATACAAGAGTTGGACTTGAGACCTGTCATAGACGAACTTAACTCATGGGAAATCTTGGCCCAGCTGCCCATGAACGGGGGGGGGGGGGGGGGGGGTCGGGACCCATCAAAATGCATATTTACACCTTTTTTCCTCAAGTATACCAGCTTAGAGTTTGATTACAGTCACGGGTCAAAAACCTTTTTCATGGGCAAATTTTGGGCCCACTTGCCCATGAACGGGAAGGATGGGGGTAGTTCGACTCTCCCGGTCTCTATGATCCAATCCCAAAAGCACAAAGGAATTTCATCGCCTTATCTCTAGTTATTCTCAAATTAAAAACATTAAAAAATGGGCAATCTGGGCCCAATTGCCCCTGAAACAAGTGTGGGTGGGGTTTGGGACCCGCAACAAGTAAAAAGAGACCCCAATGCTCACAATCCTACCAAGTTGCAACTTGATACCTGTTGATTCGTAGCAAGGGTAACGAACTTTACTCCTGGGCAATATGGGCCTAGTTGCCCCTGAACGGGGTGGGTGGGCGAGGTGCAACTTTAAAAGCAATTTCCCAGCCCTAGGATCTACACGTCCAAGGAATTTCATCGTCCATGTCCAGTTCCAGTCAAGTTATGAACTTTATTCACTGGGCAATCTGGGCCCATTTGCCCCTGAACCGAGTTGGGGAGGGGGGTGGGACCCTCAAAAGGCAAGTGTACCAAGTTTGAACTTGATCCTTGCACTGGTTCACGAGTTATGAGCTCCACATAATACGGTGAAAACCGAAAACCGGAAACCGAAAGCCGAAAGCTGCTACAGCGCTCGCAATAGTGGACTGTTCCAAGGAACACCCCACTAAAAACGAAGGACTATATAAGTGCTGGGTGAAAGCTTCTGCGCTTCCCCAGGGTTGGTAAATTGTAAATATACACAGAGTTCAGAATTGTAGAATAATCATAGATTTGTACATATACATTTTTAACACGCACATTTTAATATTCGTTATTTTATTGGAATTTGTATGTCGTTCAATCCGCATCGTTCTTCTGGTTTTAGTTACATGTCGTTGTATGTTTTGTTGGTTCCGCATCGTTTTTAGTGGAGTGGTCCTTGGAACAATCCACTATTGCGAGCGCTGTAGCAGCTTTCGGCTTTCGGTTTCCGGTTTTCGGTTTTCACCGTGTTTTGTGGAGCTCATAACTCGTGAACCAGAGCAAGTATCAAGTTCAAACTTGGTACACTTGTTTGTATTGGGGTCTAGTTGTGCCTTTCGGGGGTCCCACCCCCCACCCAACCCGGTTCAGGGGCAAATGGGCCCAGATTGCCCAGTGAATAAAGTTCATAACCTGACCAGAAGTAGACTGAGGACGATGAAATTCCTTGAGGGTAGATCCTTAGGATGGGAAATTGTTGTTAAGGGTGCACTCCCCCAGCCACCCCGTTCATGGGCAACTGGGCCCAGGTTGCCCAGGAGTAAAGTTCGTTACCCTTGCCAGGAATCAACAGGTATCAAGTTGAAACTTGGTAGGATTGTGAGCATTGGGGTCTCTTTTTACTTTTTGCGGGTCCCAAAACCCCACCCCTATTTGGTTCAGGGGCAATTGGGCCCAGATTGCCCATTTTTTTAATTTTTTTAATTAGACAATAACTGGAGATAAGGCGATGAAATTCCTTTGTGCTTTTGAATCGTAGGGACCGGGGAGAGTTGAATCACCCCCACCGTCCCCGTTCATGGGCAAATGGGCCCAAAATTGCCCATGAAAAAAGTTTTTGCCCCGTGACTGGAATCCAACTCTAAGCTGGTATACTTGAGGAAAAAGGTGTAAATACGCATTTTGATGGGTCCCGACCCCCCCCCCCCCCCTCCCGTTCATGGGCAGCTGGGCCCAGATTTCCCATGAGTTAAGTTCGTCTATGACAGGTCTCAAATCCAGCTCTTGTATATTTGGGGAGACGTGTCTAGGGATGAGGATTTGGTGTAAAATCAACAAATAAGTCGACGCGACGTACTTTAATCTTTAATGAACAGTTG
Organism: Branchinecta lynchi; assembly: GCA_023053575.1. Taxonomy (NCBI): domain Eukaryota; kingdom Metazoa; phylum Arthropoda; class Branchiopoda; order Anostraca; family Branchinectidae; genus Branchinecta; species Branchinecta lynchi. Next base: position 12,469,495 of record JAKZAP010000002.1, read on the forward strand.
GAACCTGGGCTGTTTTTGTCATATGATCGATGACATGCCGTTCTTAATGAATTGTGACAAAGGGGGCATTAGTCTGCTACGAATTTGTTAATTGCACTTGTTATTACCTAACTAATGGAAAATAGGTTATTGGTTTATTGCACTTGTTATTACCTTGCTAATGGAAAAGGTTTAAAGGGTGGGACCGGCAGGCAGACCATTCAGTGTTCAATTCAACTTCAATTTCAATTTATTTTCCAAATTCCTTCACGGGCAAGCCGAACATTGGATTTTTCGTCATAAATATAATAGCATCAACACCTTTGTCATAATTTTGTCATAAATAATAAACTTATATACAATTCGAATCACTAGGTGATCATTTACAATTACACTTAAATCAAACCTGAGCGCTTGTGCACTTGTTCTGTAGGTATTGTGTTGAATCTTATGACTTGGTTTTTTGTTTTTTTCACCTAGGACGGTTTGCCGGAAGTGCAACCGAAATATCCGAATTTATATTTATCCCTCGCACATCATCTTAGAGGGATAACTTAGCTGACCAAGAAAACAAGAACAAAGGTTGTCTTCGCAAGATTCAGTTTTCGCCAATCTCCGGCGAAAAAAGAAAGCTCAAAAACGAACTCAGCGTATCTTCTTTCCCCAATAAATGAACATCTAATCAACTTCAAATAAAAATATAACTTATAACAAATTTTCCGGCTCCAGCCGGATTCCGGTCGAACTTTATGTCCAGGTAAAAAATGATTGTCATACACGGATTCAGCATCTCTTCTTACCCCTAAATCGGATATCTAACCAACTACAAATAAAACTTAAACTTTTAAATATTTTCCGGTTTCGGAAGAAATTTTTTTCACAGAAGTGTTCAGCATGTTTTCTTACCCCTAAATTGAACATCTAATCAACTCCAAATAAAACTTTTACTTTTAACAAACTTTCCGGTTTTGGCCGGATTCCGGGCGAACTACGTATCCGGCAAGAAAATGGTTTTCACCTTTGACTTCAGCATATTTTCCTACCCCTAAATCGAACATCTAATCAACTTCAAATAAAACTTTTACTTTTAACAGACTTTCCGGTTTTGGCCGGATTCCGGGCGAACTACTTGTCCGATGACAATATGGTTTTCACCATCGTGTTCAGCATGTCTTCTTATCCCATAATCGACTATAACATTATCTGTTTAAAAATATTTCATTTGCCCCTTAATTTAAACCCCCTCCCCCACCCCTAAATGTAGGGCTACAGAGCCCACCTTATTCTTGACCCAAAGAATCCTCACACCAAGTTTCATCAAAATATCTCATTCCCTTCGAGAGTTATAGTGCGCACAGACGGACAACTTTTGCGATGTCATAGGTAGGCTATCCCTCCACTTACGTTTTGGGATCCCAAAAACCCGAAAATCTCGGTTTTCTATTTCTTGCCAAATGGTGTTACAGCAGATAGCATTTAATACATGGATTCACATCAATAAATGTTATGACAGATGCCGAGAAGGTTGGTTATGAAAGGTTGAAGTCCGACATCGAGGCTGATATCGGAAAATAGCATTGAGGCAGACTTTGATAATAACCTATCCAAGCCGAACTCGATGTAGTCTATGAAAATATCTGCCGAGCGGAACGAGCTTGATCTTTTATATGGCCGCAGTGAAGGTTACTCCGGTGTAAACCGAGGTGGAAGAAAGTTAACTGTGTTAATTTTTTCGAACAGAAAGTCATGAGTCTGCAATTCCGGCTGATGCAGCATTACCTACACTACGACTGCACATGCCCATAGTTGTGTTTTTGAAGATACCATAGTATCTGTTACCACGGTAATTGAATCTGCAATTAGTCGTTTTTGCAGTTACCGTGGTATCTGGTACTACGGTTGCTCTGCAAAACCGACAATAGACGACAAATAGACGTCATCCAAACAGAAAATACTGATATCCACTGACATTTAGAGTGACATAACTGCTTTCCCACAAATTTGACAAAAAAAAACTGTCGGACACCACGGTCCGACGGTGGGGTCTGAATATCAGATATCACGGTGCCTAGTCAGGTACCACGGTACCTTGCCAGATACCACGGTAACTGCAAAAATCGCCTTTTGAACGTCGTATCAGATACCGCGGCAACTGCCAAAACTCGAAAACGACTTTGGACCGTGGTATCAGATACCATGGTATCTGCAAGAATGCAACGTGTCACTAAACTCCCTCCAAAAATTTCCCCTCCCGAAGATCCCACTGAGCCTCAAACTTCTTTCTTACTAATTCTTTCAAGGTTGTATTACCGGTCCAGGAATCCTTCTGTGCGTTCACACTGACGTGCTGAATCGCCCGTTTGCACAGAACATCGAATTTAGAAGACATCGTGTTCGGATGGGACAAATATTTCCAGGCCTAGGCCGATAAGAAGGACAACCTTTTCGAAAGCAAGGGAAACTAGGAGGTTGTTTCAGTTGACAAGTTGTATTTTCAGTGTGTACGTTATTGTATGTGACAAGGTATTACCTAGCCTAATTTAGTCCTGATTATGTGAGGGAAATCAGCAGTTTGAGTTGCCACATGAGCCTTAGGAACTTAATAAGGTATTTCACAATTAGCGTACATGTAGATTAGGAAGCCATGTTCCAGAAAAGTTGTATCCCCTCGACTAAAGTCATATCCACCTCCGCTTGAAGTCACCAGTCTTGTAACCCCGCATTCCCCTTGTGAAAAAAAGCCCTCCCTTTTAGGGTGTTAAAGATTGTCGCACTAATTTAAATCCGCCTGAGGAACACAGGAAGATGTACATTACATACCTGTTCGAAAAAAGTATGACCCTATATGTGCCAGTTCCGCGAACAGATAAAAGACTGGATCTAGTTGTTTTTTTTCTTTTTTGGGGGGGGGGGGGGGGCTGGTTGCGTCATTGAGAATTTTACATTTTCTCTTTTTCCTTTCAGAGTTCCCTTTAATGACAATGCAAGGAACAGCCTGGCATATGAGCTGTCACTGGAGAGTACAGACAGGTATGTGACTATGGTTTAAATGACATCTAGCATCATGTAAAACACTGTATATGACACGCCATAAACACGCCAGTGAACCTCAGGAAGAACGAGAAACGTCACCCGAACGATGATCTCTATGTCAGCCAATAAATAGCGTTTGTTCGGTGATTCTTCATTGGCACATAGGTCAAGAGTATTTGCATTCCACCGGCCTCTTCGCTCTAACGATTGTGGTTTCTGACAAAAATACCACTTCAGCTTTGAAACGGTGAATCTCGTATGCTGTCAATTTTCTGTGTCTCTTCTTTGAGAGATTGCACATTATCAAAACACCCTGAATAATGAAACACCCTTAGCCTCATCCATTCGTTTGGGGGTTAATTGTCAATCGTTCGCTTACACTGTGAGAAGTATGCAAATATTTAACAGAAACAGATAACACTTTGGACGTTATCTGGATTGTTACAGAATAGGCTTTTTTCCTTTATAACCCTTTAAGTGTTATTTTTTCGTTAAGTTTGTCATTACACACCAGGTTTCCTATTATATTTTACACAAAAGGTAAAACTTAAAAGTGGAAACGCAAATTTTCTTTTTACATTAATTAATAGGATGTTTTTTTTTTATCTGTTAAAATTGTGCTTCATTGTGTTAGATGCTGTCAAGCTTCTGACACTGCATAAGCTCCAGGCCTATCTTCATATCCCCCTCATTAGTTTGCTGCAGGTTTTTTGCATTAACTGCTTCTTTGCATGTATGAAGCTTATTTGAACAAGAACGCGAGGGTAGTTTGAAAAAAATAAAAATACAGCGTAAAAACTAATTAGAACAAATTACTATTCCGCGAGCCTTAGTTTTACGCTCTGTAGCAGAACCTAGTAACGCCCTGAATGTTTGGCTCTGGCTTAACATTTCGTCACTGCTGATCTTTATTTATCTCGTCGATTTTTCCGACGAAAACGGATATTGCTCACCGGCATCTATAGGATTTTGAAGTGTAATGATTTGAAAATGAACTGTGGGCGTACCGAGGTATTCGGAGTTGGGATGTTCTGGACTCTGGATGGATTGATTTGTGATGATTTTGAAAAGCATTCTGGGCGTACCGAGGTATTCGGCGTTCGAATGGTCTGGACTCTGGGTGGGTTGATCCAGGATGAGGAGGACCTGGGTAACTTTGAAGGAACCGTCGTGCCTATGATTCCAATGTAACCTACTTCCGTAGTTGCGGTTATTTATTCTTAAGCCTGGAAACCAAAACTGGTACTTCAATAATCTTTGCACTTGCGATAATTCACTGTTTTCCATGCACGTTATGTTCCCGACAAGTGTTCGCGTATAGGTAATTGATGCGTAAAACCGGTTATCTGAATTTTGCCGAGTTTCTGCTTGAAGTCAATGGGAGAAAAGGCAAAGAGCTTTGTTAAAAGCAGAGTTTGGTTTTACAGTATTCAAATAGTTCTGAATATTGGAGCATAAAGAGTAAATAGTGCGAGGTTTGCTTCAAGAATCTGTTAAAAAAGATGCTATCCCAGAAGTGCCATTTTTAAATGTAGTAAGTTTTGTTTTGAGCTGACCCCGGATGATTCGGTCTGGTGTTTTTGTTGGTGTTCTTACTGCTGTTCTTTGTGTATTCGTATCATTATCATATTTCATGATACAGAAGCTCTAACCGACTTCAGACAATATTTTTACTTCTCACAGAGTTTCGGTTTTGGCCGGATTCCGGGCAAACTAATTGTCCAGCAATGGGTTCAGCGTGTAATCCTACTCCCATATCTAAACTCTAATCGACTTACTTTTGCTTCGATCATATTTCCTGTTTTTACCGGATTCCTGGCGAACTACTTGTCCGGCAAGAAAATAAAGTTCAGAGCGCGTGTTCTTTCCCTTTTACCAAATTTACGGTTCTGGCCGGAATCCGGGCGAACTACTTGTCCGACGAGAAAAAAGTTCAGATCCAGAATGCATCCTTAGCTCTAAATTATCTGTCCGCTTTTAAGAAAATATTTTATTCGCCCTTTAATTTGAATACCCTACCCTAAGTATATAGGGTAGGGTATTCAACAAGGAGCAAATCTACGTACTTTGACCCAAAGAATCCTGACAAGAACAAATTACGAAATCATAGATCATAGGGATCCTAAAATGAACCACAACTTGGTTGGCTCCCAAATAAGGGAAATACGGATGCGATTACCCAGTTTAGTGGGAGGGGTCCACCCAGAGCCCAGAAGAAGCCAATGAGAAAGTCTCGCAAGCTGGGGGTGCGGAATTTCAAATTCAAAATCGCAACACTGTCAGTTTAGTTTAGTTTCCTCCTGTCTCTTTGGACGTGAGCTGCTAACATGATTTTTTTCATTGATCTTGTCCAAGTTGTTGCTAGGGGACTCTCGGTGACGAGGATCTGAGCACGGAAACACACAAAAGGTCTTAAAGCTGGCATGACGACTTAGCTATAGTGTCCCCACTAAAGTATAAGTCCTTTTTACAGCTTAGGATTGTAGACCAGCTCGGGACGGGTTTACGGTTAGGATTGCGAACGGCTAGAATTTTTCCCCTTTTGTTCGGCCCGACTGGTCTGAATTAGAGATGGGCGAATCCGAATCCGGATTCGTTCTTTTGGCCGGATTCGAACCTTCTGCTTGTCAGGCTGGATTCGGACTCGGGATTCTAAACCCTGATTCTTACGAATCCGCTCAGATTTCTAATATTCTCCCAATTTTTACACACTGAACTTAAGGTATTGTGCCTAACGAGCCTTAAATTCATTCCTGGATGCCGAGAGGAATATAAGAAGCACACACGAAAACCTGGAAATATGGTTTACATCAGCCAATTAACCGTCACATTTGCCTGAGGTGTCAGTGCTTTTTTGTCTCTGATTTTCTAACTGTAACCTGTGACATGATTTAACTTATGTGGAGGTCGGATTCGAATCCGGATTCGAATCCTCGGCATGAAATAGGGGATTTGGATTCGTATCTAGCCCTGCATTCGGATTCGGATCTGAATCCTTTCCTGATCGGATTCGTCCATCTCTGGTCGAAATCGGGTAAAAACCTGAAATTCGTTAGTTCTAGTAACGTCTTTGTCCAGTTTTCGTGTCGGTGTAGGGATAATAAGACGACTAATCCAGATATCTGATTCTCTTCTCCACCGGGTAAATTGCTACAACCGGAGTTTGATGTATACCAGTAAATTGTAAAAGAACCCAATCCTCTGATAAAATGTATAATGCTTTGCATTATGAAATAAAGACCTTGAATTAATGAATATTTGGATCAGACTGTTCGAGCATTGATTTTAGGAGTGATTTCTGGAGGAGAGATTAAATGGATAATGGGTCTGGTGAAGGGTTGATTATGGAGAAAAAAACATGTTTGAGCGATTGGCGAAGACCGTAAGTCAACAGGACCCAGTTGTCTGGATGGTGTACAAGACACATAATCTCCGTATGGATCTCATCAGGATCTCTTCTAAATCTTTGGTCTTATTTTGTCCAACCAATCAGCGAAAAACTCCATCGACTAATGGGATTAATTTTCCGGTTGAAACCGAAAAATTGGGCCGGAAAAGGCTCAAAGCACACCTCGTACTATTTACTGTTTGTGTTCCAGTATTCAAAACTATTTGAATACTGTAAAACTATGCTCTCCTTTTAAGAAATTATCCCCGGCTTTGGCTGTATAAAGCCTTTTCCGGGCCCGCTGACTTCTAGCAACAAGACCAAAGGTTTCGATGGGATCCCAAAAATTCAATATCTGATCCAGACAACAGGGTCTTGTCTTAGCCAGATCCAGTCTTCGCCAGACTCCTTGAACATTTTTACAATTAAAATTCAGAAACAGATTAAGGCAAAATAGCTAATCACCTGAGAAAACCAAGTTCAGATTTGGATTCAGCATGTGTGTTTACCCCTATCATATCTGTTTTGACGAAAACTTCCTGCCACTTCTGCTAATTTCCCGGTTCCGGCCGAACTCCAGAACTACTTGTCCGGCGAAAAAAGAAAGCTCAACACGAAATCAGGGTATCTTCTTTCCCCAGTAATGAACATCTAATCAACTTCAAATAGAAACTTAGCTTATAACAAATTTTCCGATTCCAGCCGGATTCCGGTCGAACTATATGTCCGGGTAAAATATGATTGTCATACAGGGACTCAGCATCTCTTCTTACCCCTAAATCGCTTATCTAATCAACTAGAAATAAAACTTTGACTTCCAACAGTTTTCCGGTTTTGGCCGGATTCCGGACGAACTATACATGTCCAGGTAGAAACTTGTTTTCACATAAGTGTTCAGCATGTCTTCTTGCCCTAAATCGAACATCTAATCAACTCCAAATAAAACTTTTAATTTTGACAAACTTTCCGGTTTGGGCCGGATTCCGGTCGAAATACTTGTCCGTCGAGAAAATAGTTTTCACCATCGTCTTCAGCATGTCTTCCTACCTCTAAATCGAACATCTAATCAACTTCAAATAAAACTTTTACTTTCAACAAACTTTCCGGTTTGGGCCGGATTCCGGGCGAAATACTTCTCCGTCGAGAAAATAGTTTTCACCATCGTCTTCAGCATGTCTTCCTACCCCTAAATCGAACATCTAATCAATTTCAAATAAAACTTTTACTTTCAACAAACTTTCCGGTTTGAGCCGGATTCCGGGCGAAATACTTGTCCGTCGAGAAAATAATTTTCACCATCGTCTTCAGCATGTCTTCCTACCCCTAAATCGAACATCTAATCAACTTCAAATAAAACTTTTACTTTCAAGAAACTTTCCGGTTTTGGCCGGATTCCGGGCGAACTACTTGTCCGATGACAAAATGGTTTTCACCATCGTGTTCAGCATGTCTTCTTACCCCATAATCGACTATCACATTAGCTGTTTGAAAACATTTTGTTTGTCCCTTAATTTGAATCCCCTCCCCCACCCCTAAATGTAGAGCTACAAAGCCCATCTACGAACTTGACTGGTCCGACGACCCAACGAACCCTCACACCAAGTTTCATCAAAATATCTCATTCCCTTCGAGAGTTATCGTGCTTACAGACGGACGGACGGACGGACGGACAGACGGACAACTTTTGCGATGTCATAGGTATCCCTCCACTTACGTTTTGGGATCCCAAAAACTCGTCAAAATTCAGATAACCAGTTTTATCCATCAGTAGCATGATACGCGAACACTTGTCGAGAGCATAATGCTCACGGAAAATAGTGAATCGTGGTAAGTGCAAAGGTTAGTGAGGTATCGTTAGTGGCTTCAGAATGCAACATGACACTTGGGTCTCCGGGTTTAAGAACTAATGAATGCAGATACGGAGGTCTACTGCATTGGCAGTAGTCTGTAGGCACGATGGGGCCTATAATCATCTTTCCCGAAATTTGGCAGAAAAGTGTGAAACCACAGGAATACCAATCCTCGTAACCCTCGGTCGCTTGTCCGAGCCAAACGGGAAGTCAGCGGTAATTATGTACAGGATTATTTAGGGATTGTCCGGTATGGAGTAAAACGGTCGGAAATCGGGTTGGAGGTAGCCTACATAGTTTGTTCACGAATTTGCAGACTTTCTAAAAAGATTACGAGGGTTTCGTTGGCATGTGGCTGTTATTCACATGTCCTGAGTCAGAGATGGGTGGATGAACTGCATCCATCCTTAGTCGCGGACTTGTTACTCTTTGTATCAAGCTCGGGAATAATCTTCGTTGTCACCCAAGTTTTCAGCATTTATTTCCAGCCCCATATTGCTCACGAGTACCCTGAACTACAAAAAGTTCCGGTTCTCCACGCCATAAGGGCAAGAACCGAGGGTTACAGATAGCTTTGTGCCAGAATTCGTTGACGTCTTGAACAAGTGACAAACCCCCCCAATGTTTTCAGTGTTTAATGCTGTATTTGGGTTATTTCCTGACTATTGCCTGAGTATATATAATTATCTTATTATGGTGTACCCTACCAAAACGGCAAGTTCGACAATCCAATGCTGTGAAAGTTCGTTTTACAATAAAGTATCACTAATCATCCCAGAAATGTCTGACATTAAGAGTGCCCAAGCAAAGACAGTCGAACGCATCACGTCGACGTCCACGCGACGACAGGCTTGTCACCTTGTTGTCACCTATCTCACCTGTCAATGCCTTCCAACGCTATTTCAAGTTACATGCTTTCCCAATTGCGGAATATTGCTATTTTTAGTGAAACCGTATGTTTCCAAATGGCCGACGTTACAGCGTCTTAAAAGAAAAGTGTACAAGTTAAAAATTGGCGTAACCGGCTACAATTAGCAATAACACTCCTAAGGTATGAGGAAGAACTCTAATCGGGAAGTCCGCTTTGGACGATCTAATGAGCTTGTTTTCGAGTTCAGAGTTCTAAGATGAAGTACGGTACACGTGCGAAATGGTCGAAGGAAGGTGGATATTTTTTTTTTTTTTTTACGTGGCAACAAACAGGAAGTTTTTTGTCTTACCTAGTCCAGTGCCAACTCTGTTCCAGCTAATTGATGTATGAACAAGTGCGCAAGCGCTCAGACGTGGAGTGTAAAAGTAAAATGTTTATCTCATTTTATATACAAATAGCTTTATAACCAAGACATTTCTCATCACCAATAACCAAAAAAGTATTGAAATAACCTAATTTGTAATCATCCCACTTTAAAAGCTTTAAAAGTAAACAAACCGCCAGTAAATCCATAGAAATTTTGAAGATCTTTCACGAATAGCTTGACTTCGAACACTGAAAATGGTCTGTCAGCCAGTCCAACCCTTTGAACCTCTTTCATAGCAAGGTAATAACAAGTGCAATAAACCAAATCGTAGCAGCCTAATGCCCCCTTTGTCACAATTCATTAAGAACGGCATATCATCGATCGTATGAGAAAACAGTCCAGTTTCCAACTGGTAATTAAAGATTAAAGTACGTCGCGTCTTCTTATTTGTTGCTGTTACACCAAATCCTCATCCATAGATATTTCTCCCCAAATATACAAGAGTTGGACCTGTCAAAGACGAACTTAACTCAAGGGAAATCTGGGCCCAGCTGCCCATGAATGACAGCGGGGGGGGGGGGGGGGTCGTGACCCATCAAATGCGTGTTTACACCTCTTTTTCCTCAAGTATACCAGCTTAGAGTTTAATTCCAGTCACGGTGATTTCCAGCCCCGAAACCAAGTGGGGGTGGGGTTTGGGATTCGCAAAAAGTAAAAAGAGACACCTATGCTGATTCCTGCCACAGGTAACGAACTTTACTCCTGGGCAATCTGGTCCTAGTTGCCCATGAACGTGGTGGGTGGGGGAGGTGCAACTTTCAAAACAATTTCCCAGCACTAGGATCGACATGTACAAGGAATTTCATCTTCTTATGTCCAGTTCTGGTCAAGTTATGAACATTATTCACTGGGTAATCCTGGCTCATTTGCCCCTGAACCGGGTTGAGGTGGGACCCCAAAAAGCACAACTAGACCCCAATAACCTACTAGTATACCAAGTGTGAACTTGATACCTGTTGATTCGTGTCACGGGTAACGAACTTTACTCATGGGCAATCTGGGCCCAGTTGCCTATGAATGTGGTGGGTGGAGGAGGTGAAACTTTCAAAGCAATTTTCCAGCCCTGAGATCTACAAGTACAACGAATTTCATCGTCCTGTGTCAAGTTCTGGTCAAGTTATGAACATTATTCAGTGGGCAATCTGGGCCCATTTGCCCGTGAACCGGGTGGGGGTGGGACCCCAAAAGGCACAACTAGACCCAAATACCCACTAGTATACCAAGTTTGAACTTGATACTTGCACTGGTTCACGAGTTATGAGCTCCACAAAATACGGTGAAAACTGGAAACCGAAAGCTGCTACAGCGCTCGCAACAGTGGAATGTTCCAAGGAACACTCCACTAATAAACCACACTTAGCAAGGCCAGATATAATAGTCATGCATAAGCGGCATTAGGGAGTTTTCGGATACTGCTGGATTCCGGTCGAACTACCGATCTCAGTGGGATAGGTGCAGACAACAAGACAGAAGTTTTTTGAAATCCGGATTTTCGCCCGGGTTCTGGTCCATTTGCCAATCGCAGTGGAAAATGTTAATGAAATAAGTCGACTGGTCATGACTTTGTGTTAATGTTAATGAAATAAGTCGACTGGTCATGACTTTTCGCTTGGCTCATAACGAAACGATCTTCCGATTAGTAGTCACCGCTGCAAAATTATTCTACCTGCCACAGCCCCCCCCCCTCTTCAAGGTTTCGCATTGTTTATTCTTCCTCTTTTCAGCTGTTTGGTTTCCTTTGTGATCCGTTCTAGTGACTCAAGCTCCTCTCATAGTCTCTTTCCAACAGAAACCCGTTGAGGATCCGTAATTAATATGCAGTGCAAATTTGCTCAGTGTCTTTATTTTCAGCAAAAATGCCAGCCAAGAGGACTTGGACGGTGGGGAGTGCAAAGACCTTATGGAGAGCGCCGCGTCGGATAAGACGGAGGAGAGCTGTGAGGAGGATTTGCCCCCGGGCTGGGAGCGACATGAAGGTACATAGTTCCTTAAAAAGTGGGCGTATCAAGCCATTTCCCACATCACGGCTTCATGATTTTCCATTCTGTCTCTGAAATCTTTTTGAGTTTGCCGAATATGGCTGAGACACGACAGTCTACCCATGTTTGTTTCACAATATCGCAAATTTGGTTTATAACCACGATAGTGGATTTTTACAATAAACTTTCTATCTATCTATGTATCAGGCTCGAAGACCCGGTGAAAATGCATTACGTCGTTGCTCCGCTTTTCATATAATCGATTTTAACTTTTTCTTTCGGATTTGTGGTACCTCGATGCTTGAAACATTTAGCAACTACAACGGTAATGGTCCATTTACACACTGCGCAAAATCCGAGCGTATTTTGAAATCGGAGCGTATTTTGAAATCGGAGCGTATTTTACGCACGTTCTGAGCTTGAAAAGATTTCTAGCAATACGGACGTATTTAGATACAAAACGGGCCGATTTCTCAAATACATCCGTATTGCTAGAAATGTTTTCAAGCTCAAAATGTGCGTAAAATACGCTCGGATTTTACGCAGTGTGTAAATGGACCAAAGCGATTGCCGAAAAATGCATATTTTCGTGTCATATGCAATAGCGGGCTTTCCTCAGAAGGAACATTTTCTGAGATAAGCTTCATCCCTTGTCAGCGTCAAAATAAAATATTGTATCCAAGATAACAGAGATATACCATAACAGGTAACAGAGATAACCAAGCTACATTTACATGAACCCACATTTTTTAGTGTGTCAATATTCTGAAATTTAATAATATTTTGAAATTGAATAATAACAAGACAAACTGTTTATAATACTGGGAAAGAAACATTGACTCTCGCTGTATTTCCTTCAAGATATGAATTGTCGCTAGGCGAGCTGGGATAGTAAATAATCGGTGAATAATGATACATTTTTTACAGATTCCGACGGACCGTATTATTGGCATGTCAAGAGTGGAACTATTCAGCGGGATGCACCCACAAGATCTGAAAGCAGAGAGGCCGTAAGGCAGCTAGTTCGAGATGCAGAAAGCTTGGTAAGTTTACAGCTGTCTTTTAAACGGAATGTTTGTATGATATCGACCAACTCGCCCAAAGGTGACCTTCGTGTATTTGTACTTTTCATATATGTGTGGGGTGGGTCGTGGATGGGAGGTTATTCCGCTAAAACGCCGAGATCGTCCAGATCCTTCCGCTATAAGCGAGCCACAAGATTCCTGCCCCCCTCCCCCCGCTCCAACTCGCTCACCGAGGTCGGATGCATAGGTGTCATATCTGCTGGAGTAAACACAAAATTTGTTAGGTGCTTACACGTCAGACCAGACCCCAAAATGATGGATTTGGGTCAAATTCGTAAGGATGTGCTGAAACCTCGTATGGCACTTGTAAGAGTAGTTAGTATGGGTTTCAGCTAAGGGCCGCATAGTTAGTATGTTAGCATACATGTAAATGAAAGAACTAGGACATGTGCTCTTGCCAATTATCAATTTCTATCCGTATCCGATCACGCGTTCGATAGTTTGCATGTCACAAGATATCCAGCACCTCCCACACGCATACAGTGCTCGAATCGTAGGACTTCTGACTGTCCTGTCCGCCAAGTCCCGTCCTGATACCTCCACTCTGATAGAGGTACAAGATTTCCAGTACCCCCCCCCCCCCCCCCCTCCTCGTTCTAGCTCCCTCACCGAGGTCAGATCCGATTCGGATGCATATATCTCACACTTAGAGCATTTACTCCTACCAACATCAAGTTTCACAAGAGCCTGAGAACTTCCAGAAAGTTTCCAGGACCCCCTCCATATCCCCCACAGAGGTCGTATCGGTCCAGACTCAAATGACCCAGCTCCGAATGACTAAAGCGGTACTCTCGCCTTGCCCCGGAGACTCTTTTGGAAGTCGAGGGGATCCGTGAAACTAGTCATTTCCGGGGGATTCGTCGACCGGAAAATAACGAGAACACAGGCAATGCCTCTGTATGGATTTTGTTCGAACACTCGCAGATGAACATTGCTAAACTTATTCAGGTGAAGCACATTTTATTGTCACTTATTAAATTTTTTTTTAATCGCAAAAGTTCATAATTGAAAACAAATCTTACTCACAATTAATCAGACCCTTTTTTCCAAATCTTTCTTATCCGAAAGTTAAACTCGTGACTGATCGCAGGAATCTCTGTTAAAGAACTCTATGTATGTTTTTCAAAGAACTAACCACGCCAGCAACTCCCCATGACGACATCTGTGAGGAGGCTGTTGTGGATGACATGGTAGTCAACATGGACAAATCTGTCGTCCTAACTATAAATTTTTTAAAAACTGAACCACAGTTTTTCCCATCCCTTCCTAAGTCCCAACAGGTTGATGATATCAAGCTGCTTGGAATACACATCACCCATGATCTAAAATGGAATAAGCAAGTTGACAGCATGCTTAAAAAAGGTAATATGGCAATCCGGTCACTTAAACTCCTGGCCCGTTATGGAGTACCCACTAACCATCTCTTGGTAATTTTTGTGACTTTTGTTCGTCCAACCCTGGAATACTGTTGCCAGGTTTGGCATTTCGGGTTGACCCGGGATCAGGCGGATATACTCGAACGGGTGCAGTATAGAGCCCTCCTTGTGGCCTCGAAGTCCCCTAAAGTCCCATATTTCGAATTGTTGAAAAGATTTAATTTAGAATTGTTAGCACAGCGCCGAAAAATGTTGTGTTTCAGTTTTGGTCTAAAAACGTTGGAGAGCCCTGGCCTACGAGAAATTCTTCTCTCTGCATATCTACCTATTAGGCCAAGACCGGCACCAGCTGCTGCTCAACCTGTTCCAAAGTTGCAGCCAGTACCCTGTTCCCATGACCGATATAGAAAAAGTTTTGTTCCTTCGTTCACTGACCTTTTTAACGGGCATTCCGAACCACCTTCATAATTTAATCGTATTTTTGTGCGTTTTGTTATTGAATTGTAAATATAATAATTTTTGATATTATCTAGTTTTTAGGTTGGGGTGAATTTGACCGAATTATGAGTTTTGTTTATAGATGTTTTGATAAGTTGACATGTTACGTATGATTGAAGGTTTTACTTAGAGTTTTATTGTGAGATACATGTACATTGACCAAATGAATAACATTAGTTATAGTTGTTTAAACATTAGTTAATTGTTAAGTTATACTTGACGGAAGAAATTCAATGTTCGGCTTCGTCCGTGAGCGAATTTTTGAAAATAAATTGAATTGAATATTGAATAATTGAATATTGAAATCGACTTCCCATCGAATCCGAAAAGGAGTCCCTTTTAATGATGTAGTTGGACCGTCCGGGCCGTAAGAGTACGCTTTTAGTCTAGCCCCACGTTCAAAAGCGTAGCATACAAAGCAAGCTTTCTTTTGATTGAAATTTTCCGTTTTACAGGCGTTGACTGGTGGCATGCAGACTCCCCTACCCCCAATGGTAGCCCGCTCCAGTACCACCTTTAACCTAGCGGAAATTGCTTCAGATAAGTCACGGGACGATATGGCTTTCAAGTAAGACTTTCTAGCGTACACTCCTATCCTTAAAGGACCCCTCACACTATGTACTATTTAACTTTAAGTATTTTAAATATTTGAATATTTTAAAGCTAGGTTGTGCTTTCAACAAACAACCCACGGTTTTGTCTGTTTCATGCCTTTTCCGAGACGCGTTGACTTACAGCGAAGACAGGGACAAAATTTTCATAACCGGTTTTTCTGATGGAAATACTTCTCGCAGACAACCATTGATAGCGTGATACACATCGAAGGTAGCAAACCACGGCAAGTGAGAAAATCAGTGTGATTTTTTTTAGAAGGGTTAGAAATATATGGAGTGATTTTGAAAGTATTAAAGATAGATACTTTAATTTTAGCCGTTAGACCATACACAAAATCATACATTTTTAAACACTTCGAGAGCGATTATATAAACTCACATGTAAAACGCTTTAAAGTCCCACCACCAATAACTATTTACATCTCTTTAACGCTTCTTTGACAAAACGTGTAACTGCCATTATCACCGACCGTGAAGATGACTTTAGGATACCCGGAAAGAGCAACCCATCTTCACCAAAAAATCTTACTCTCAAATCCGAGGTTGCGTTAGTATTATAGGTAAGAAAGGTCCTTTAAACCACCAAAGAAAGTCCGTCAGATTGCCACTATTGCCAGCCCTGTCAAGAATTTCACACAGCGCATGCGGAATATTGTCAAAGGTGGATTGTAACACAAATATGTAGTTTAGGACAGATCTGGGATTATATTTTATTTTACTAACTTATCTACAGGACGTCTGAATGCTAACCGCAGTATAAAGTATTGTTTCTACTGGAACTCGGATACTTATTTACACTAGGTATTCCTTCAGCCCAAACTGACTGCGAATCATATTTGACAGTGCAAAACGGATGCCTCAGCTGAATTTCATTAGAACTCACTATTAGAGCTCAAACCATTCAAGTGTCACGCATGTCATATGAGCTGCGATCCCATCTCAGCGAAGGTCCTGCATAAGTAGGGCGGTCAACAACTTGAGCGTACGTGAGCACTATTTCTGTCGGAAGAGAAGATCACCCTCAGAAATCATATATAAACTGGAGATCGGTTTCTATCGTCCAAGCATTGCCTGTTCACCTATTCACTTGTATGTTTGCCAGCATCGTAAATATAACTAGCTATTTCGTGTACCGACTTTAAAAGGTTCTTTTCCCATCCAAGTTGCTTGCCAAGAAGGGCCGAAAGATAGCTCTAATAAAATTTAACTGACTTATCTGTTTTGCACTGTCAAGTTCAGAGTTCAAGTTCAAGTTTTCAGTTTATGACACCGAAATACAAATACATTATAAGCAAACACTGTGGTGAACGAAAGTTCATACGTGTGATGCTTGTTAATAATTTTACCTTAAACACAAAAACAACAACTTAATGCCTTATAAATCTAACAAATCGTATTTACACTTTATTTTACTAACCTTATGGTATTTTTAATTTTGTTTTAGGTGTGATCTTTAACGTGCAAATAAATATTCCATTGTCCAGAACTTGGTTCCGTTTCGATGTACTGAATACGGATTTTTTTTACTTTGTTGCGACAAGCTAAAAGAAAGCTACACGAAATGTATTAATAAATAGATAATAACAATTCATGTTTGACCTGCCAAAGTCATGAGCATAGACGGAGTAAACTCAGAGTAAAAAAAGAAAGAGAATAAGAAGAAAACACTATTATTAACAAATCTGCTACCGTAATACCCTACATCTATCTTTGTTCTTGATGGAAATGTATGACTTCACCTTGTATTTGTAGACGTCGCAGCTATCCATCCAACCCGACACAAGATTTTTCTACTTATTCATCCGGATGCAAACCCATTCGATTCGCTGTTAGATCTCTTGGCTGGGTGGAAATTGGCGAAGAAGAATTAACTCCAGAGAAGAGTAGCAAAGCAGTAAATCGATGCATTGTAGACCTTTCGTTGGGAAAGAATGAGCTGCTTGATGCTGTCGGACGCTGGGGAGACGTAAGTAAATGTGTGCTCGGGTTTATGGTCTATTGAATAGGAAGGGCTTCATATTTGAGTAGGGCATGGTTCGGATGCTAGTTCGGAACTAGAATCGGTTCCTTTGAGGGTTAGGGATCATTTTTTTTGTATCAAGAAGTAAGAAAAATAATATTTTATAACCCGCCAATAGTAGGAGTAAAAAAAAACACAAATTAAGAAATATTGCACGAAGTAAAATTTTCCAACTAGTCGTAAGCCCGGACTTTAAATAATGTCGCGAGCAGAGTAGTAGACGTAGTAAGACGTAAAAGGGTTCAAGAGCACGGTTTATGAAGTAAGCAAGACAATTAATTTATTTACAATCCGCCGAGTAATAATGTTGTACCTGTACATGTAGAAAATTAGGAAATAGCCTAATCAGAAAATATAATTTTCAGGACTATAGTCGGAAGTCAGGAAACAATAAATAATGTCGTGAGCACAGTAGTAGACGTAGTAGGACGTAGAAACTCATTCTAGGTTAGCACTTACGTCTTGAACGTTGGATTTTCCAAATAGCATTCTGTTTATTTTGTTTCTCGAGTTTGAAATAATCTGCAGAGGTTATCGTAAAGGGCCGGTTATATGTAATTAATAGACCATAGTTATTGTAGGCGTTTTAACAAAATAATTTCCTGGCGATCTTCTTCCTCCCTGTTATCATTCTTCCATTTTGCTAGAGGACAGGTGGCTGTTAGTTGAATTAGATGGCGCTCTACTTTTGGCAGGCAGGAATCGGGTTTGATTTTGACATTTTCCCATCCAGTATTCTGCCGTTCGGCCGTCAGGTAGTACTCTCTTACTCTCTCCCAGATTGGCTCGTCCGTATTTATTTAAACTCAGGTTAAAAAGAACTTGGTTGTGAAATAGAAGTCGGTATTAAAACAAAGTTCTATGCGCTCCTTGAGCGAAGATTTACGGACTAGGTCGTCCCGCGCCTGTTGGCCAGAAAATTGGCCAATCAGTCGCAGAAAATCCGCTGTTTACTGAAAACATTATGCTCGTCCGATAATGCATCCTGATGGTCTCTGTGGAAATCGCTGTAGAGGAATGGAGACTTTGCGGCAAGTAAAAATTGTTTCTTGGCATTTTTCCATTCACTTCTCATTGCATTTTTATTACAGATCCCAAACCCATTAAAATATGTCCTTCTTTCTAGGGTAAGGATCTCTTCCTAGACCTGGACGAAGCATCTTTAAAGCTCGTGGATCCTGAAAGTCTGACGATTTTAAACAGTCAGCCGATTCATACGATTCGCGTATGGGGAGTCGGACGGGATAACGGAAGGTGAGACTTGGGATTTTTTTTTTTTAAGTAGACTCTATACCGTAGACTGAAAAAACTAAGTCGCTTAAATCGGAACGTGCCTATGACTAGCATAGACTCGATTCTTATGAAGGGTCCAGGAGCATGGTGTTTATCAAGTCATTAATTTATTTATAACCCTTAATTGCCAAGCGAACCAGTCTTACTAATAGTCAGGCTCTGAAAATGAACGGAATTGAAAAAAAAAAATATTTCCTGAAATTGATGATGAGGCGATATACGCTGATGACCTGAAGATATCAAATCTATCGTCTCTTTGTTGGGCGAGGCAGCTGGTTGCAGCGTTTTGATTTTCTGCTCTGTTTGCTTGGGGTCGTTGGGAAGGTTATTCATGGTCGAATGTTTTCTTGAATAGCCGCGCTTGGTAGGTTCCAAAGCGTTACGGTGACGCTGGTGGAGAACTTCTGCCTCTGTCCGCTGGCCTGCGGGCTCTCGTAGTTTCCGGTGTTACCCGGAAATTCGAAAATAATAGAAAAGTTGAATCAAGTGACAGGTTGACTTCGTTGCCTTTACTCCGTTACCACATTCTGTATTTGGCGGGTTAGAAATAAATATATATATATATATATATAATAGCTTTGCATTTCAGCATTTAGAGAGTGGCTTAAAAATCAGGAACCGAAAATTTTATCAATCGGTTGGTCTAGGGCGGTATAAAACTCGTTGAAAAAAAAAAAAATCGGCAGAGCCTTGAAAATCCGTCTTGTCTATGCAGTTCCGTTGCGCGACACAAAACCGCCGCGCGCCGAAAGCAATAATGTTCCTTTGTCCAGCGGGCCCTAGCCTGCTGGACACGCGTTGGAAAATTCGCCCTTCCGAAGAAACCCAAAACATTTTCCATGTAGTAACGTAACAAATCGGGAACACAGGGAATGTAGAAACCAGTAAAAACACCCAATACAGCTCATTAGCACGGTCGATTCGTGCCTGATTGTTAGGAAAAGCCATGCCAGAGTTCAACATCGTTGCAGAAATATGATAATTTGTGCTATTCGAAAGTACTATATAAACAACTTGAGCCGCGACCCGTATTTCCACAGGGACCACTATCTGAATGTCGTTTGGTCGCCTGCAAACCTGCCTCTAAAATCGTGCGGAATGGAATTTGGCGAATGACCAATTACGATCTTGACACGGTAAACAAAGTCAGGACAATTAGTGGAAGAGTTTGGTCCGTAGGAAAACCAAATGGGGGTCACGACAATGACAGACAAATTGTGAGGACAGAAAACCTTATCGATCGATGCTGATTCACCCTTGAACTTCAGTTTTGTTTGCTTGTAGGATTTACTACTTCCCAGTGAAAGCGGATTCTATTGAAAACAGTTTCCGATATCCGCACGACATTTGGATCCCTGCCGAACTTGGTCTTAAATTGTTGCCGCGTACAAAAAATTGGTTCTGGAAATGGGAAGGAAATTCCAAAGTTTACCCGTGGGAGCTGGGGGAGGTGCTCAGCCAAATTGCACCTTTAGCGTCAAAGGCGATCGACCAGGGTGAAAGGTTTTGATGTCGAGGAAGGGAGCAGCGTCTTTTGTGGGCAATTTTTGTCAGTCCGTCGGTCGATCGGTTTGTCCGTGTTTTGCTAGTTCGGGCGCTTCCACATAAGCTAGATCGATGAAACTTGCCATGCATATTAGGGACCCAAAAAGATTAAGTTGGAAATAGTCACTTCCCCGATCCGAGCATCGTGGGGGGAGTGGAGGGAACGGGAATCCGGAATCTTGAGGGAGTTATAACTTTTGGACGGGTGATTGGATCTTATTGAAACCGTGTCTCAGACGACCCACTTCGTAGCCGGACCGGATCTGGTGACATTTGGGGGAGCGGGGAACCTGAAATCTTGGGAAACGCTTAGAGTGGAGGGATCGGGATGAAACTTTGTGGGAAGAACACACAAGTCGTAGCTACATTGTTGACATGACCGGACTGGACTCGGACACGCTGGGAGAGTTGAGGGGGGGGGGGGTCCGGAATTCTGGTGACAATAATACATAGATGGCACTTTATATAGAAAGTGCCATCTTAGATAAACTGGTTAGATGAATTTGCCTTCGGGCGGGATCACCGTTCCTATGGCCGGCTTCTACCAGACTGATGTAGTGGTTTGGAACTCGGTTCACAAGGCCCTCGGTAGCTCAAATGATAAGAGCAACTGCCTTGTAAGCAGAGGGTCCTGGGTTCAAATCCCGGCTGAGGAGCATTTTTGTCTTCCATTTCACTACTTAAAGATGGTGATCCCGCGCAGTGGAAAGAGCAATCGTCTCAGATGTTCCGTGTCAAGTCTTGATCGGATCCGATACTTTTGGGAGGGGGGGGGGATTAAAGGGGGCACCGTAAATCTCGTGAAACTCTTAAGAGTCAAGGGATTGGGATGGAACTTGGTGGGAAGAACAAGCATTAGCCCTAGATACGTAATACCAGATCGTATCAGGGCTCTGTGGGGGGAGTTGGAGGGTGTTTCCCGGAATTCCGGTGATCGCCAGTTAGGATAGTTCCAGATATTCTAAGGACGATGAAACTTTGTAGGCATATTAATGACTTAAGGACCCGACATAATGCCCTCGGAAAACTTGTGTTCCTGGATCGGACCGTCTTAGGGGAGTTGAGGGAAAGGGACTCCGGAAATCACTGGCTTCCGTAAGTTGCGAAGGGGTGGTCAGATTCGAGTGAAACTTTTTGGGTGATAAGAACTGATGATCTAGACAAGCAAAACATGCATCCGAACCCCATGCGGACACGGTTGAGAGAGTTGGATGGGGGGGGGGGGGGGGGGTCTGGAAACAATTTGACATGTGCACACACCAAACGGATGGACAGAAGGAGGTGAAGTGGGAATCTGAAATTCCAGATAGGCTATATGCTCCATTCCAGTCAAACTTGATGGACGGGAATAGGAGATGTCAGAGATGCGACGTTTATGTTTCCGAGTCGTATTCAGCCAAGGTGGGGGGAGTTGGAACGGGAGTCCCGGGAATGTTGTGGCTCGCGTAGTAGTAAACAAGTGGAGCGATTTTAATGAAACCTGGAATGTAGAGAGGTCACATTCCCTAGATGACATATTTTAAGGTTCGAACTGGATCCAACCGCGCTGGGGGAGATGCGAGGAGAGTTCCCAAGAAACGCCCAGATTTGAGTGAAACTTAGTTGGCAAGAGAAAATGCTTCAGATTCTCCAATTAGTAGTCCGAACCGGATTCGGCCGTGGTAGGGGGAGTTTGAGGGGGGGGGGGGGGGTACTGGGACCGGAAATCGTGTGGCACCTCTAGGACCAAACGAGTGGATCTATTGGGTTGAAACATGAAAGGTAGAAAAGTCATTTGCCTTAGATGATCCGAGTCGATGCCGGGAATGCTCAGACTTGAGTGAAGCTAGATGTCGTATTTTTAGGTCCGAACCGCATTTTTGGTTGGCGGGGTATTTTGTTACCTTTTCATCTACTTTTTTGTACCACCTACTCGTTTTCAAGTGCGTGCAAACGTGCAGAAACGTTATTGCGGTATAGGTAAGATCATGATCTGACAAGCGATATATATAGACCCCTAAAATAGTTGATAATTTGTTGTTGATTATGTAGTGTTGTGTTTAGCTTTTCCTTGTTTTTCCCAATCCTTTTTTTTGTGTATTTGTATATTGTGTTTGGTAATAAAATAAATAATAATAATAATTAGTGTTTCAGCAACCTTTGTTCGGCTTCGCCGACTAAAGTTGGTTTTCTTTCTTCGCTAACGGTTAAATGCTTAATTTGTCAACCCATCTAGGTTTCCAAAATGGTATGTTCCAGTCCATGAAGAATATCTTTCTTCACATGGTTATCCTCAGCGTTGAAGAAAAAAACAACAGAATATTGGAAGTAGGGACTAAATTGACATTGCACCCAGTTGAACTTTATCCTTTTCAATCGTAGACATCATGACTTGTGGAAACTTGGAACATTATCTTACATAACCTAGTTGGTATTGTAAAGCTTTTTAGTTCAAAATACCATAGATGTCACTCTACTATTTATTGCGAAACGTATCGTTGTTTTACATTATCATTTGTATCCGTTGCGTTTACACTTAATTCTAGGTTACAGTGAAAGACCATCACTATAGACCATTCTAGCATCTTATGAAAATGGCAGTGCTTTAGCAACCGATTCTTGAACGACAACGTGAACCAAACTTTTCTTATCATCGAAAAACACCGGAAACCAAATAGGTACACTTACTAGGAGAAGTCGGCAGCCCCTCTTCGCCCAAGATGATTAAGGAGTAATCGCCAATTTTCAGTTATAAGTCCCTGACTTGTCTCACAGTTGGGTTCCGCCTATTATTTGTTTGAGTGTGTACCCTACCCCTAAAGTTGTCACCCCTCAAAGACTTAATTCTAAGTTCCAGTGATAGACCATGGAGACTAATTTTCTTACCCTCAAATTTATAGAGATCAAATAAAATGTGCACCAATTTGCACTAGTTTCTAGTCCCTCATGAAACGCTTCTAGCAATCGATACCTACTTACAAGTCCATCTCCCCGTGATAGACATAGTACTAAATTGTTTTAAGTTCAAATACACCAGAAACAGATAATAGGATTAAAAGGTACACCAACTAGCAAAAGTTCCAAGCTCCTCATCGCCGAAAATGAATAAAACAAAACAACAGAATATCCGAAGTAGGGACTAAATTGACTTTGCACCCAGTTGAACTTTATCCTTTTCAATCGTATACATCGTGACTCGTGAAAACTTGGAACATGATCTTATATAATCTAGTTCGTATTATAAAGTTATCCGTAACTTTTCAGGATCAAAATACCATAGATGCCACTTCGAAACTATGTCGTTGTTTTACATCATCATTTGTATCCGTTGCGTTAAAACGGTCGGAAACCTCTCACCGCCGAAGATGATTATGGTATAACAGCCGATTGTTACTTACAAGTCCCTGACATGTCTCACAATTGGGTTCCGCCTATTCTTTGTTTGAGTTTGTACCCTACCACTAAAGTTAACAACCCCTCAAATACTTAATTCCATGTTACAGTTACATGTTACAGACTAGTTTTCTTCAAGGTTATCTTTATTTACAAAAAAAATCTATTTTACCTCTGATTTATAGAGATACAAAAAATGTGCACCAATTTTCACGAGTTTATAGCCTATCATGAACCCCTTCTAGCAACCGATTCTTACTTACAAGTCCATCTCCCCGTGACAGACATGGTACCAAACTGTTCTCACGATCAAATACACAAGAAAGAAATAATAGGATTAATAGGTACACCAACTACCAGCTTTGCTAACCCCTCATCGTCGAAGATGATTATGGTCTAACAGCCGGTTGTTGCTTAGAAGTATCCTATATGTCTCACGATTGGGATCGGCCTATTTTTGGTTTCAGTGTGTACCTCACTACTGAAGTTGTCAACCCCTCCAAACTTTCGAACTGCTGTATCTCATGAAGGAATTTTTGTACCAAAAAAACTGATGACATATACTTTGATCAGCTCATCAAGGTCTATCGAATGCAGTTGAAAAAAAAATCTATCTGTATTAGTTCAAAAGTTGACTTTTTTGCCGTAGGCAAACTTTCTAATATCACCACTTAGAAAGGAGCAAAGGATAGGCTGTAATTTCATCAGCAGTGAGAGAACGTGTAAAGTTTAAGAGGCCCATCAGATATCATTTCTCTTCTTCACTCCCAAGTGTAAGAAATGGAATGATAAACTCAGCTGAAATCACGAACAGAAATGGGTAGAAACAATAGATGGCAGCCCTTTCGGACCCGTGGGAAAATTACACTTTTTTTATTCTGTAAATTTTTCTATTTATCACTTCAAAAAGATATATTGGTTGTGGGGCCAGGGAACTATCGCACATATTTCGCACTTATAGATTTTAGTCCGTCTTCAATTTGAAACTGGTGCCTGTCTGCTTGCCTGCTAGAACGGAGCTTTCCACTCGAACGCAGAAACATGGTTTGATGAAACGAAAGCTTGGCTGCATAACTTCAGACAGTCCTCTCTGACGTAGGCTATACAACTGCACTTCACTTCCCCCACAGTAGGCTCTGGCTCCATTACAAGCAAAAACCATCCTTTTTGGCCCTAGGCAAGAGTTCTGCGGAGCTTTCCGAAGTGTAATGTCATATTCATCAATCCGGCCTAAGGTCCACACTTTCCGTAAAAACCGCATACGTTAGACCCTTACCGTCTTCTAGTAATAAGACGAAATCGAGCGACTAGGAACAAAAAAACAAAAACACGACAAAACCAAAGTGTTGCTCTCGCAACACAATAACTCTTGTTCTTTTGTAAATTTGTGTTGGACCATTTTCAGTCTGAATTATGTATCTTGGTGTTTTTACTGACATTATTGATCTGACATCCTATATCCGTAGTTAACACGCCATTTTGCCCCAAGCCACGATTTGCGTTGACACTTGAACTGAACTGAACTTTTGTTTTCGTCGTTTCAGAGATTTTGCATACGTCGCCCGGGATAAAGCCACGCGACTTCACAAGTGCCACGTGTTTCGCTGTGACACTCCCGCCAGAATTATAGCTAACACACTGAGAGACATCTGTAAGAAGATCATGATCGAGAGGTCCTTGGCGCAGAGTATGAGCAGGCCTTTAGATCTAGGTAAGTCACCCCTGGACAGTTCCAGCTGCTCATATTTCCCTTCTGGACACAAATAAAAACCCGTTTAATACTGCAAAACGGGATAGTGCAAAACTGCAAATCACATTTGATAGTGCAAAACGGGAATATTTAATAAAAACCTGAACAGTTAAATCACACTTGCCAGTGACAACGCTGTGTGTCTGTTAACGTCTCCAGTGCTGACGGGCTGGAAGTGTACACTGGTTAGTCTTCCAGGTCACTGTCTCGGTGTATTCCTCTCTTAAAAGCATTTGTAGTCCTCGCTAAGTCGGTTTGTGAAGAAGTTGTACTGCTCCCGTTTCTTGCTGAAAGACTGCTTTAGCTTCCGAGAGTGGCCTTGCCTCTTCCGATTTTGTTTTCCCACCTCAAGGTTTACTGTTATTCACTAAAAGAATAGACACAGAATTCAGCATTAAATAACATCACTATTGTCGAATGACTCAAACCCTTCCATCAACTCTTAGTGAAGTCACAGTAGCCATTAGTAGCGTTTTTGCAGTTACTATGGTTTCTGATACCGCGGTTATTGGATGGGCATTTTGTCGCTTTTGCAGTCATCGTGGTATCTGATACTAAGGTTGCTTTGCAAAAACGACCATTGCCGAGTTTGTAGTTTTAGAGATCATCCCAAAAGAAATATTGATATTCACTCACATCACAAGTGCCGAACTTCTTTTCCACCTTGAAAAAAACCCGGACTCTTGTGTTGGGGATGATGAAAGTGAGATGATGTTTTTAGATAACCACTACCGGTTACCACGGTCCCGACCGTGGTATTTGAATGTCGGATGTCAGATATTTGAACGTCAGAATCCACGGTAATTGGAAGAACGTCTTTCGACCATGGTATCAGATACCATGGTATCTGTAAAAACGCAACTATCGTGTGTTGTTTGTGGATGTGTTAAAGAACTTAAGTTCAATTAAGAAAATCCACCACTTGAAGATAGATTTAAGCCCCCCCCCCCCCATCCCTCCACCCATACATACTTTCAGACTGGCCTTCTGTATTAACGCTACAGCGAATGGACTCTGCTGGATTATTTTTCGATATAGGCGTTTCCATTATCTGCGGCCTTATTCGGGAACCCAATTTGGCTCCAAAATTGGCTTCTTCAGGATGTAATGGATTTTCGCAGTATATCTTGCCCTTTTTCGTTATAGAAATGGGGTTTAAGTGATATAGTAACGGCTAAAGGGAAGATATTCATCTTGAAAAGGGTTCTTTACGCGAGGGAAATGAATGTTTGAGGAAAAAAATGAAGATGTCGTATGGCAGGAAGGGAAAACCGGGGAAATTATCGTTACAGATTTCGTCCGGGGGGTGTCCTTAGCATGCTTGCGTGACGTGAGTAATTTTCGAGGGGATGCCAGCCAATCACTACTGTAAAAGTACAGTATTGTAGAATAGTGTTTAATGGTTTGTTGACCATACAAAAATATGTACACAGAAAAGCTATGCATGACACGATTTATTAGATTATTTAACTTTTGCAGATGTCCTGTGTAGAATTTCACCTATTGAATAATTTTTACTTTGGTATAATATTATATATTCCTTATAGCACAACTCCCGTTTTCGAAGCGGCGGTTGGACGCAAAATATTTGAAGATTGTGCGCGCCGTGTTTAAAAAGTTGGGACTACTAAGAGCGTGTTCCATCCTACTTGCCTTAGTTACTACGCATGACGTCACGAATTTTAGCTTCTTGACGTCAAGTCTGGAACAAATTTTTTCTATTTTCGTCATAACATCACTCAATGGGGTAATCCAGCCAATCACGTTACCGAGATCCGTACTTATCATGGTTAGTACGCTCCCGAGCATGGTAAATAGTTACTATTAGTTACTATTTCGAGGAGGTTGGAACGGTCAGCGTAGTAACTTTTCGTGAGGCTGAAACGGAAATAGTAATTAATAGTTACTATTGTGAGAAGGATGGAACACGCTCTAAGTCTTCTGAATGAAGAAGACCAAAGGTTTCGATGGGATCCTAAAAATCTAATACTTGATCCAGACAGTTGCGAACGAACTATCATACTTGTCCAGGAAAAAAAATTCAGAAGCGATTTCAGCGTATTTCCTTATCCGTATAAATAACAGCAGCTAATCAACTTCAAGTAAAACTTCTTATAACAAAAAATCTGGTTTCAACCGGATTCTGAACGAACTAAATGTCCCGGTAAAAAAGAAAAAAAGATTGTCATATGCAGATTCAGCTTGTCTTCTTACCCTAAATCTGTCATCTAATCAACTTCAAATAAAACTTTTGCTTTTAACAAATTTTCCGGTTACGGCCTGATTCCGGGCGAACAAGTTGTCCAGGTAGAAAATACTTTTCAAACAAGTGTTCAACATGTCTTCTTACCCTTAAATCGAACATCTAATCAACTTCAAATAAAACTTACTTTTAAAAGACTTTCCGGTCTTGGCCGGATTCCGGGTTAACTACTTGTCCGGCGTAAAAATGGTTTTCACCATCGTGTTCAGCATGTCAGCTTACCGCTATATCAAACATCTAATAAGCTTCAGATAAAACTTTTACTTTTAACAAACTTTCCGGTTTTGGCCGGATTCCGAGCGAACTACTTATGCGATGACAAAAAGGTTTTTACCGTCGTGTTCAGCATGTCTTCTTACCCCATACGCGACTATCACATCATCTGTTTAAAAATATTTCATTTGCCCCTTAATTTAATATCCCTCCCCCACCCCTAAATGTTGGGCTACAGAGCCCATCTACGAACTTGACCTTAATCTTGACCCAAAGAGTCCTCACACCAGTTTCATCAAAATATTTCATTCCCTTCGAGAGTTATCGTGCGCACAGACGGACGGACGGACAGACGGATAACTTTTGCGATGTCATAGGTATCCCTCCACTTACGTTTTGGGATCCCAAAAACACATTTTGAAGCTTCTCGTGTACATATTTGTTTTTAAGGAGTTTTCGGCGGATCTTGCGCTCCGCGACTGACAAACTCGGAAATAGTCAAATAAAATTTGAAACAAGGGTGCGGAGCAGATAACGCTTTGGATGGGATCTACGGGGTAAAATTTCCGATATGACCTTTCAAAGGACCTGTCGTACCTCTCGTACTAATGCAACCTACTTTGGTAATAGCATTCATTAGTTCTTAAACCCGGAGATCCAAGTTTCATATGATCTTGTTAGAAGTTAGTGGGCCTGGGAAAAGGCTTAAAACAGACACGGCCATGGATAATTTGTTAAAAGCAGAGCCTATACCTTTACAGTATTCAGATAGTCTTGAATATGGAACATAAGCAAATAGTGCGAGGTGTGCTTTAAGTGTTATTTTTCGTTCAGAGTAACATTCAAACCATATTTAGTAGGCCTACTATTTTTTTTATTTTTTTCAACGTAAAAGTTAAATTCCCATAACGCAATTCTTCTGTGATACAAATGGGTTGTGTGTTGCCTTTTCGCACATCCTTGTGTCACTTTATGAAACTTCTGGCACTATAGGCTTCGAGCTATCCGTTTATTTGCCAAACACGCATTATGTTGCCTCATCTTTCTAGCTGGGTGTGGCCTTCGTGGTGGCGCCATCCGTCCAAATAACTTGCCGACTCAACAAAGGAAAGGGTTCAGTGGCCCTCAAGTTATACCTGGTAAGTTCACCATTTCCAGCTTCTAGCTCAGACCGATTGTCACTGCCAGGATTTTTGGTTTTTCCGGCGAGAAAAACCATCAACCAGGGATCTGTCTGTAATGGACTTAGTGTTTAAAATCCATATAGGGTAGGCTTTAAATATTTTGAAACATAGAATTTTCTGGTATATATCCCAGTCATATCTGAAAAATACCATAATTACACCGAAGAAAATCTGACTTGTTTTTTTTTCATGGACAGGAAAATCTTTAGTGTTCCCACTACAATTTAGTAAGAACAGCAAATGTTTGCGAAAACAGAACTTTCTGTTCCATCTCCCCTTAATTTAAGATGTTCCTTTCCTTGAATCGAATCTATGAAAACACCATTGTTTCCGAAAAAAATGCGGCTTGATTTGGATTGTTTCTGCTAAGAGAATACAGGACACCTCCAGTCATACATATACATCTCGCGGTCACTAGCCGACTAGTTGGCTACGATAAGAAATTTGCGATAGGAAAAGCAGGCGTTGCCGACTAGTTGACAGCGAGAAAAAATTGTAAAGGATTTTTTTTGTGTTCCAACTAGTTCGCCACTGTAAGAAATTTCTTACAGGAAATCCCGCGCTGCCGACTAGTTTGCTGCGATACGAAAGGTCCTGTAGAAACACAAGGTGATTATCGAACTAGTTGGCTACGATCCTATAGGAACGGAGGATGACTATCCAACTAGTTGGCTACGATAAGAAGATTCCTAAACTGTTGCCTGTTGTAAATTTCTTAAATTCCTGCTGTAAAGTTCGGGTTCGTTGACTGGAATTTGACGCAACGCCGGCTTTTCCTATATGAAATTTCTTACAGCATCCAACTAGTCGGCTACAGACCGCGAGGTGTAAATGTATGGTTGGATATTTGGATTTTGTATATTTACACGACAATTTCTAATATTATCCAACTAGATTATGTCCATTTCTGACCAAAAAGGGTTACGACGTTTACTTGCCGGACATAAAATAAAGCCTGGATTTTAGTGGAAAGTCTACAGCTGTAGACTTTCGATCCGGGGGCCGTAATTGTTTGCAAAAACTAAACGTTCTGATTTATTTTTTCTTCTTCTGCAAAAACCGCAATGATCACCCAAAAAACTGGCTTTATCTTCTCTCCGCTTTATTTTTTATAATATTGTCCGAATGAATTGAATTTGGGTCGCAACTTGCCTGTACTGGACTCTCGCCATACTTGAGCAACCGGAGAGTTTGATCTTCGTGGGTTCTGTTAAACTGAAACTGAGCTGTATAAGAAAAATTAATTTGAAATTGTAAATCCATTCGTCGCTTCCCTCCACTGCCCGTATGCATAGCATGGAAAGCATAGATCTTGGCGCGCCTGGTTTTATTTTGCTCTGGTTGTCAAGAATCTCTGCCTTGGCTGAACATTTTTGAAAAATCCGCCAAAATAGAACACCAAAGTTTTCAGAGCGACCTTGAGCCCCCCTGTATTGTTAACTGAGAAATGTGGCGTTATTTGATCTATCTGCTTTTATGTGCAAAGGGGGAGTATAAATCAGCTGAAAAACCGAAAATGATGTCCTGTGTGCTTTAAGCTTGCATGAGTTCTTTTTTGTGCTATGTGATGACAGTCTACGACACTCACTCGGGAAGGACCTAATTTCAATTTATGGATCAAAGATGACTGCGGCGAACCAATAAGATATTCATCTTACTTAATCAGGTTGGCAAAGCCGAGCAGCATTGGCCAATTTTCAACGTGGGAAATAATCTGTAGAGACAATATCAGTGATAATCTGTTAATGAGGACATTTCGCGAAAAATTTGTACCGTACCAACGTCACGATTCCCTAGTAGTATTCTTCTTTGTGTCCTCTTGGACGGCTGGTGCTCCACCTAGCCCTATACAAACAAGACCAAAGGTTTCGATGGGATCCCAAAAATCGAGTATTTGATCTAGACAATTGGGTCTTGTCTTCGCCAGACCCCTTGAACATTTGTAATATCAATATTCAGAGACATATTAAGGTCAAATAGCTGAAAACCAAGTTCAGATATGGATTCAGCATGTGTGCTTACCCCTCTAAGTCATATCTATTTTGACGAAAACTTCCTGCCTTACTTCTGCCAATTTTCCGGTTTCGACTGATTTCCGGAACTACTTGTCCGGTGAAAAAGGATAGCTAAGAAACGAATTCAGCGTATCTTCTTTCCCACAATGTTGGACATCTAATCAGCTTCAAATGAAAATTGAACTTAGAACATATTTTCCGGTTCCATCCGGATTCCGGGCGAAATATATGTCCTGGTAAAAATTGATTGTTATATACGGATTCAGCATCACCTCTTACCCTTAAATCGGATTTCTAATTAAGTAGCCTACAAATAAAACTTTTACTTTTAACAAATTTTC
This sequence comes from Branchinecta lynchi, assembly GCA_023053575.1. NCBI lineage: Eukaryota > Metazoa > Arthropoda > Branchiopoda > Anostraca > Branchinectidae > Branchinecta > Branchinecta lynchi. The sequence goes on from JAKZAP010000002.1 coordinate 12,500,591, forward strand.
CCGTTTTGGCCGGATTTCGGACGAATTACTTGTCCGGGTGGAAAGTGATTTTCACACAAGTGTTCAGTAAGTCTTCTTACCCCTAAATCGAACATCTAAGCAACATCAAATACAAATTTTACTTTTAACAAACTTTCCGGTTTTTGCCCGATTCCGGAACGAACTATTTGTCCAGCGAGAAATGGTTTTCATGATCATGCTCAGCATGTCTTCTTACCCCATAATCGACTATCACATTAGCTGTTTCAAAATATTTTGTTTGCCCCTTAATTTGAACCCCCTCCTCCACCCCTAAATCTAGGGCTACAAAGCCTATCTACGAACTTGGCCTGTCCAACGACCCAAAGAATCCTCGCACCAAGTTTAATCAAAATATCTGATTCCCTTCCAGAGTTATCATGCTTAAAGACGGACGGATAGACGGACAACCTTTGCGATGTCATAGGTATCCCTCCACATACGTTTTGGGATCCCAAAAATTGACAGGAAAGTTGTAGCGGCGTCATTGTTCCTTTGGGGCTTGGTTCAGTGTTCCCAATTTTTCGTTAAAAAAAATCCAATCTGGCTTAGGAAAGTAAATATGCCTTCGCTTTTAATTACTTCTGTGATGGGAAAAGTCGGAAACGGCTCTAGGGGATATAAGGTCGGACTGCCGGATTTACTTGGTAACGAGCAGTCTCTTTTAGGTTTATTTGCCAGAAACGAATGGACCAGTTCTACTTTAAGGCTTTCAAGTTTGTAGTTTTAGGCTTTCAAGTTAGGTAAATCAGAAGATGGGCGTTTGTGAAATTCAGTCGCCATCATTGAGATCTTCACTTCCATTTTCTATAAATCCAGCCGAAGATTCTGTACATTCGGACCCAGATTATGTAAATGCTGCCCCCAAAATTCTCTGAATCCGGCCCACAGATTCTCTAAATCCCACCTCCGGATACCTCCTTAGGTTGGCTTACTTCCGGGAGTCACTTCCATATCAGGGACTCGACAGTTTTAACTCAAGAACAGCCTTTTCTCCGATTTGACCATCGTGGGGGGAGTGGAGGGAGGGTTAGTCCGGAATCTTGAGAAATGTCCAACTTTTGAAAGGGTGGTCGGATCTTAATGAAACTTGATATTCGGAAAAAAATCATGTCTCAGATGTAACATTTCAACTGAGAATAGGATCCGATCAATGGTCGGGGGGGGGGGGATTTTTGACACTCTTAGAGTGTAGCGATTGGGATGGACTTGGTAGGAAGAACAAGCGTAGCCTAACATAAGAGACTTGATAAGATTGGCTTAGAAATTTCACTTCCGAGATCCGACCATCCCGTAAAGTACTCATCTTAACCGCAAAGTACAAAAAATACTTTTAAGCAAAATCTGCACATTCATGATCATTTTTGCTTCAAGGGTTTTGCTTAGAATCGACTTTCTAGCACCCTTAAAGGACCTCTCGCACTATTACTATTCAACTTACAGTATTTTAAAATACTTTAATACTTTAAAAGTAGGCTCTGTGCTTTCAACAAATAACCCACGGTTTCGGCTGTTTTAAGCCTTTTCTGAGACCAGTTGACTGACAGCGAAAACAGGGAAACAATTTGCATAACCGTTTTCTGATTGAAAAACTTTTCGGAGACAACCGTCGACAGCGCGATACACATCGAAGGTAGCAAACACGGCAAGGGAGAAAATCAGCGCGGTTTTGTTAGAGGTGTTATAATGTACCGTACGAAATTGGGGTCTCCGGGTTTAGAAATTTTTATGGAGTGACTGTGGAAGTAGGTTGCGTTAGTATTATAGGTAAGCCAGGTCCTTTAACGTGTGCATATTAACAAAGAGTAAAAAAATTACTGCCCAGGATCAGTTTTGCCTTAAGGGTTCTCATTACAGATGCATTTCTAGCGCCCTTAGAGTGCGCATCATCACAGCCAAGTGCAAAAAAAACTTTTTTTTTACCGAACGATACATTCTCATAATTTCCAAAGGTCCATCCACATTCTTATAAGAAGGGTTTTGCTTACAAATGATCACAATAAACCCACGAATTGGCAAATTCCTACTTTCATCCTGGTATCAAGCCTTGTAAGTGCCATATGAGCTTCCAGCTTTTGTTGGCCTACCTCACAGAACAAAACAGTGTCCGGCGCAACGGGAATAGTGTCTCAATCTGTTTCTTAAATATATAAGGTCTTTCCAGTTTCTGCATGTTGAATAGGAAACCTCTCGATGTATTGAGCGATGGACTCCGAATTACTTTGGCGAGGCAAACTTACTGGAAACCTGCCTCAGGAGATAAATACCCCCTCCTCCCGGACTCCCCTAGCATTTATTGCTGGGCGTTGAAGTGTCTGTATTCCTTTGCCTCCGTCGTAGGCTTGACTCGGGTGGAGAAAGAAACTGTCAGGATCTGGATTTTGTACCGCGGCGTTGCAGCAAGACGAAATGGATTTGATTCAGGAACTGTATAGCATACTTGGATTTAAAAGCTTGGATTGTTGCAAGAAAACCTTGGGGTTGTTAGCTTCATGGTGGGCTAGAGATGCACATATCTATCATCGCACCGCCCAGTCTTGTTGGAGACTTGTTGTTTACTTCACACGATTCATCACATAGATGATTAGCAGCCACCACATCCTAATAAAAGGTCGATTTGAAAATCTTTTGCGCCGGCTGTTTTTGAGCATGTTCCATCCTTCTATCGATAGTAACTATCAGTTACTATTTTCGTTCCAACCTCGTGAAAAGTTACTACACTGACCTTTCGAACCTACTCCAAATAGTAACTAATAGCAACTATTTGCTTACCACGCTCAGGAGCGTAGTAAACGTGGTAACTACGAATATCTGTGCAGTGATTGGCCGGATCAGCCAGTGGCACGATATTTTGCTCCAATAGAAAAAGGCGTTTCAGCCTTGATGCCAAGAAGCCAGAATTCATGACGTTCTGCGTAGTAACTACGGTAAGTAGGGTGGAACACGCTCTTTGTGACCTCGGCTAGAACTCGCTTCGCTTTCCGGAGCTGTTTTTGCGCTCCACTGATTGTGGAAAGTGAAACCACTTCGCGAGTGAAAAGTGATATCGGCAAATCAGCGAGAGGTTGTAAAGGCGCGACTTTCTTTTTGCTCTTGGCATCGGTGGATTCTCGCTTTGTTTTTTTGGAAAGTGTATCCGTGAGAAGGCCAGACTCGCTCTAAACTTTACGAGACAACCATTTGCTTTTTAAATTATCCTCTACAAGCTCTACCAGTAATTCTGTAGCTAAGATTCATTCAGCCCAAGCTGACAGCGAATCATATTTGACAGCACTAAGTGGATAAGTTAATATGAGAATTATTCTAACTCTGTTACTGCCTTTCTTGGCAAGGGCCGTCTCAGACTTGAGCCTGAATTACGAACCTATGAACTTATCCGTTTACATAATCGAATATAATTGTATAGCTTATAATTCGAAGACATAAAATCACCAGTGACGAGCCATCTGTCGTAGAAGGGGGAGCCTCCTGGTGCTATGCCCTTGCCAGGGAGGGGGGCCACATGTATTATCCTCCCTAGTCAAACAAAATGGGCAACTCGAATCGCCCCATGTTATGCCCCTTCCGAGCAGTTATTTGACCATACCGAGACATTGGTCGGATGAGCCCTTCAGTTCTACTTTTTGGCCAGCTTTCTTTTCAGTTCCCAGTTTCCCTATCCATTGATACTGCACCCCCCCTGCACAAGAGGTGGAGGAGGGGGGGGGGGGGTAGCTCCAATAAATACTGAAATGCTGAAGGATCTATTACACGAAATTTCATTGTCATAGCTTCAATTTTTTCCCTAGTTGCGAACACGAGTCACTGGGCAGTTTGGGCACAGTTGCCCTTGAACCTTGGGACTCCCTAAAGGCACAGCTAGACCCTCCTGGGCAGTTATGCGACCATACCGATAATGATGAGTCCTTCAGCTCTACTTTAAGTTTCACCAGCTTCCTTTTCAGTTCCCAGTTTCCCTACCCCCATGGAGGAGCCTCGTAAAACACTTCGAGCCCTCTACGTTGGTTCCACCCCCGTACCACGGCCAAGCGGGATTGAACTTCTCAACGAAGCAATAGACAAACTGGTAATCTCCGTGGATCCCGATAGATGGATAGCTGTCAATGTCTCTGTCGCGCCATCTGTTGTCACCGTCTTCGATGCAAACGTTAGTGTTTTCTTATCTTTCTTTTTTTTTTGTGTGGCACTTGCTCTTCGTCCAAGTGCCATGTAGCGATCACAATTTCTGTCCGTCCGCTGGTCTATCGGTCCCGGTTTGCTAGTTCGTGCACTTCCACGTAAGCTAGGACGATGAAACTCGGCAGGCATATCAGGGACCCGACCAGATTAAATTAGAAAAAGTCACTTCCCCTACCCGACCATCTGGGGGGAGCGGAGGGAGGGGGAATACAGGAAATTAGATATTTTAACTTACGACCGGGTGATCGGATCCCTAACTTACGAACCAAAATGGAACACACCTAGGAAAATTGCTCTTTAATTTACAATATTTTGACTATAGAGAGATTGCACCCTACCCGAGGAAAACGCGTATTTCTACAAAATCATCAGCAGTAGGAGCATAAAAAACAAACAAAAAAACTTAAGAAGGCATAGGACTTTTGACTTGACACTAATTTATCGGCGTTTGGTAACCATTCTGAGACACTGAAATGCTTGAAACTTTAATCTGTCTATTTCTTTTTGGTAAAATAACACTTTTGTAAAATAGTTTCCTATATAATGATCGTTTGAAGGCTTCAAAGTTTGTAAATAAAACCGGACTCTCGCATCCTATTGGTTGGGTATGACTCGTTTTTTGAAATCCTGCCAATAGGAAGCACGAGTCGTTTTTGTAATGAAAAGTTTGAGGCCTTCAAGCTCCAGTTTTTTATGAACTTTTCTACATAGCTGTAATTAAATTAAGAAAGAGCCCTCGAACTGTTTCCAGTCATTTACAGGCTCAGAAGAGTTATCAAACATGTATGTCCTATCCCTCTTAATGTTAAATTACTCTTGTTATACCCCTTTCCGTTCGTCGTGTAGGCTGCAATCCATCTATAGAGGAAATATTGTAAATAAAAGAGCAATTTTCTTAGATTTGTTCCATTTTGGTGGTAAGTACTTACGTATAGTAACAGCTACAGTTAATACATTTGGTACGTAGATTTTGATGATTCTTGATGTTCTCTGCTAGTCGTCCAGGACGAAAACATCGTCAACAGAAAAAATAGTCATCTTAATGAGACAAATGGCCTGTGCGGAGCAGACTAGTACCAAGAAAAATAATCAGATGCAACCTCTGTCTCCCTATCTCTGTAATATGACCATGCGCAGTCAATTATTTCCCTGTACCCTACCCGATACAAACGAGCGGAGATTAGGAGCTACGCGGCACATCACGTTTCGTTACCTCTACAAATAGCTATATCGCTGTGAAGTAGGGGTCGACACCGTTTCTGTTTCTTTTTCTGTTTCTGTTTTTTTACTACCGTTTTCTGTTCTGTTTTTTATTTAAATAACAGAAAAACAGAAAACAGGTAGCCGTTTTTTTATGCCGTTTCTGTTTCTGTTCCGTTTTTTATATGACCGTTTTAGCCGTTTCTGTTTTTATTTTACCGTTTTTTTCCAAATTTCCGACTTATACGCGTGGCGTCCTGGTATAATCTAGCGGGTTTTTGTTCTCCCGGCAGATTATGCCATCTACCGATATTTTCCGCTTTTCGGAAGGAAAGATTTTTGAGTCAGAATAGAGAGATTGCACCCTACGTGACGAAACGGATATTTTTACACCATATTAAAGGAAGCATATAACAACAAAATTAACATTAGAAGGTATAGGACTTTCGACTTACAGACTAAATTATCGGCCTTTGATAACCATTCTGAGCTGGTTAATTGCTGAAAACGTTAATCTTGCTATTTCTTGTTGGCATACTAATACTTTTGCTGGAAACGTTAATCTGGCTATTTCTTTTTGGTATAATGATACTTTTGCGAAACGGAGTCTCGCATCCCAATCATCCCATTGGTCGGTTAAGACGCATTTTTTTAAATCCAACCAATAGGAAGCACGAATCGTTTTGTACTGAAAGCTTGAAGCCTTCAAGCTCCCATTTCTGATAAGAATTTTCTACAAAGCTGTAATTATACAACTAAGAAAGAGCCAACGAACTTTTCCAATGTTCAAAAAAAAAAATTTCCCTTTTCGGTAAAGATGTGCACTTTCAGGGTGCTAGGAATTAATTTTTAAGCAAAACCGTTGTGGCGCAAATGGTCATGGACCCTCGGGGGATCATGAAATGTAAAGTTTGTCAAAAGTAATTTTTCACTTTGCTGTTGAGCTGCGCACTTGAAGGGAGCTGGCAGTTCACTCTGTACTTCAAGGGATGGTCGGATCTGTAAAGTGACAATTTGTGAACCAGGTCTTATTGAGACTAAAATGTTCCAGACAAGTTTCCTCCTTCTAGCACACCTGGGAGTACCGTAACTCGCGATCACCGGAATTCCGGACCCCTCCAACCTTCCCCACAGTGCACGAATCCGGTCCGTTCTGTCTCGGGTGTACCTAGCTCTTCTGCTTGTTCTTCCCACCAAGTTTCTTCCCGATCAATCCACTCTAAGCGTGGCACAAGATTTCCAGTACTCCCGTCCACCCCCACCCCCCACATTCATGGGATCTGGTCCGTACTTAAATGGGACATCCGAGAAACAAGGTCTATCCAAATATCAAGGTTCATTAAGATCCGATCACCCGTTCGAAAGTTACAATACCCCAAGATTCCGGATTCCTCCTCCCTGCACTCCCCCACGATGCCCGGATTGGGGAACTGACCATTTCCAAGTTAATTTGGTCGGGTATTTGATGCGTGCCAAGTTTCATCGTCCTAGCCCACCTAGGAGTACCTTAAATCCGGATCACCGGAATTCCGGAACCCCCTCCAACTTCCCCCAAAGTGCCCAAATCCGGTCAAGTTCTGTCTATGATGTACCAAGGGCTTGTGCTTGTTCTTCCCACCAAGTTTAATGGTAATCGCTAAACTTTAAGCATGTCACAAGATTTCCGGTCCCCCCCCACATTCATCGTATCCGAACCGGACTTGAAATGGAACGTCTGAGACACGAGATCGTTCGAAATATCAAGTTTCATCTTAAGATCCGATCACCTGTTCCAAAGTTATACATATACGTATGTCAATATTTCGGATTCCCCCTCACACCACTCCCCCCACGGTGGTCGGATTGTCGAAGTGACTATTTCCAAGTTAGTTTGGTCAGATCCCTGATATGCCTGCCAAGTTTCATCGTCCTAGCACATCTGGAAGTACCCTAACTCGGGAACAGTGGACCGACCGACCAAAAAGTGATCGGTATATGGCACTTGAATGAAGCCCATGCAAAACGCTGGGGCATGCTAACAGGGGTGACCATGGTTCTCACACGTAATTGTACCCCTTATTCCGCATAGGGGTATCAGTATATAGTACTTTGGGAACTAAAACAATTTGGTATTAATTTTTGACCTTAAAATATTTTGCTTTTAAAGGTTCCTGGTACCCTTCTGGAATTGGGTTACACATCCCACAACCTTCTCCTGTCACGATGTCCCCTCCTCACGCTATTCACTTTCCAACAGCCGCCTTACCGTTCCAAATGGTCGCCTTACCCAAATGTGAACCCAAAGAAGTAGGAAAAAAAACAGAAATACCTGTTAAAACGGCATTTTTTTTTGTAAAAAACGGTCCGTTTCTGTTTTTCCGAAAAAAAAACGGAAAAACAGAAACGGTTTTCCGTTTTCTTTTATTTGCCGTTTTTTACCGTTTCTGTTTTAGCCAAAAACAGAAACGGTGCCGACCCTTACTGTGAAGCCGCTTAGAAGAAACTTCAGAGCCGATTGGTTCTCTGGAAATGCTCCAGAGTGGGTCAGCATGCCCCCTACACTCATTGCTCTGCGATGGGCAACGGCGAAGTCGGAAGTAGAGGGGCATCAACTGAAAGCTAGAGCAGTTACCTCTAGCTGCGCTCATTTATGCCGGAGTATCCATAGTCGCTGCATGGGACCAAATACGGAGGTTCTATCTGATTATTCTTGCTAGTACGCTCAAACTTTTTTTGTATACCTATCCTCAAAAGATGGACATGCTGACAGGGGTGACCATGGTTTTCATACGTATGCGTACTTCATGTTCCACAGAGGGGTATCAGTTTACAGTATTTTGAAACTAAAAGAATTTGGAATTTCATTTTGACCTTGAAATTGTTGTACACTGGCACCCCCTCTTGGGAATAAGGGGTACACATACCGATGACTACGATGCTCACCCCTGCCAGCCAGGGGTCGCTAGCCTTTTACCTTTTTGGGGGGGGGGGGACGTCCGGTTTGTGCCGACGGACTAAAAAATTTGCCAAAAAGTGCGCCGTTGCCAATGGCGTACATATCCCACCAGCATAGAATAGAACCGTGAAAAACTAACTTTAATAAATTAGTTGAGATATTCCTTTACTGTAATTTCGTATATTAAAGTTCGCATATTCAGGTTTTTATTTCAGCTTTTGCTAAAAAGCGAAGCTTCCAACGACTTCAAACGACCCAGAACACAGAACGCCGCATGCGAAATTTTTTAAATTAGCCTTTTTTTCCTAAATTTTTTTCTATACCTACCATACAAGTTTTAGCTTTTAATGTGATTCAACCCAGAATCCTAAAATGCCAACTAAATGAAACACCGATACTACAGAGAATCCTACTAAAAACTACGAAAACTATATACTACAGATAATACTACAAAATGCGCCACAGGCGAAATTGTGTGTTCACATATTTGTCTTTTCATTTCAGCTTTCGCTAAAAAAGCGCAGCTTCCAAAGACTGTACCCAGAACAAGTTAAAGTAAGCGTCGCAAGCAAAATTTGTTTTATTCTGCCTTTCGTCCGCAAACATTTTGCTATACATACCATAAAAGTTCTAGTTTTTAACGTGTTTCAAACCCCCAAGAGTGTTAATCCTAAGACGCAAATTAAATGAAGCACCGATCTTCCAAAAAGAGAATACTACAAAATGTGCCGCAGGCGAAATTTTGTATATTAATCTTAATGCGTCAGTTGAGATTGTTCCTTTAATGTAGATTCGTATATTTAAATTCCCACATTCGCCTTTTCGTTTCAATTTTAGCTGAAAAACAAAGCTTTCAACGATTAAACCTAAAATAATTTGAACTAAGCGCCGCAGCATGCAAATTTTTTTCAATCTGAATTTTTTCCGTAAAAATTTGCACCCTACAATGTTTGCAGTATTTGATTTCTTATGTATAAACAAAAATGATGTGCCGAAAGAACATTGGCGCCCGACAAAAGCATTGAGAATTCAATTTCTTCTGTGTTTTGCCCGACAAGACTGTAAAGATCTTTATTTCTTACATGTAAATGAAGCCGACGTGCCAACGAAACTTAAAACCTTTAAGATGCGCCCGATAAACGTTTACAGAATTTGATCTCTTACGTGTAAAAAGAACCCGATGTGCCGACGAGAATACCGACGCCCGGAAAAACCATGCAGCATTTGATTACTTCTGTGTTTTGCCCGACTGTATTGTACAGAAGTTGATTTCTGACGTGTAAAAATAATCCGTCGTGCCGACGAGACTTGAACTTCCTGGGTGCGCCCGACAAAGTTTGCAGAATTTGATCTCTTAGGTATAAATAGAACCCAATGTGCCGACGAGTCGACCGACGCCCAACGAAAGTATACAACTTTAATTTCTTCTGTATTCCTTATGTATAAAAATAACTCGATTTGCCGACTAGTCGTCCCACGCTCGACAAAAGCATACAAAATTATATTTCTTCTGTGTTAGCAGGCGCTCCGCGCCGACAAACACGTGAACTTTCACTCGACGGAAGTTCTTTCTCAAGACCTTTGGGGGGGGGGGGAGTCCCCCCCCCCCCATAGTAACAGCCCTGCTACTGCTGCCAGCATACCCCAGAATTTGAGCATGGGTATACGTTTGGGCTTAGTTTACTAGACTGGTGCAGAGTCCTTTCTTTCACTTTACAAAAATAAACTCGTGAACAACCTTCTCTCGTCAGACCATTTACCCGCGCCCTCCCTGAGTTCCCTCCTGACGCTATAAGGTTTCCAAAAGGCGCCTTATCTTTCAAAATGGTCGCCTCAAACAAATAGAAGTGGACAAAACGGAAATACCTGTTAAAAACGGCTGTTTTTTGTTTTTGTTAAAACAGGCCATTTCCATTTTTCTGGAAAAAAACGGAAAAAGAAAAAAGGCTTTCCAATTTTTTCGGCGTTAATTTTTCTGTTCCGTTTTTTATTTGCCCTTTTTTACCGTTTCTGTTTTAGCCAAAAGCCGACACGGTGCCGACCCCTACTCGGAATTAGAAACCTAGTATTGGCGAAGCAATTCAGTCTTTAGAGTGGCGTTACGGGTAATAGGGTAGGAGCGCTCAGTTGGAAAATCGATAGGGATTTTCCTGTATAGATCGTTACTGAAAGCCCTTAACATCCCGATAATAAGTTTGAGTTATTCCATACCTCTATCTTCTGTTCCTAGGATGAAGACAACGTAGTTCTCGAAACTCGCGTTCGATTTCTGTCCTTCCTTGGGATTGGCCGGAACGTCCGACACTGCGGCTTCATCATACACACGGCGCAGGATACGTTTGTTGCGCATGTTTTCGTTTGCGAGCCCTCGTCAGCTGCTCTCTGTAAAACAGTGGAGGCAGCTTGCAAGGTGAGTCAACATGTTCGAATAATTTGCCAGTTTTGGAACCATAGGATCTGCAGCTCAGCATTTGTCTCGCGAAAATTCCTATCATTTTAAGACGGTCGGGAATATCGAAAAATAAACGTTTCTTGCCTTTTGTGTATGTTCTTTTTACTATGGACAGAAATTATCATAGGTAAATTCGTTTATTTCGCAGTGACCGAGCGCAGTCACTAGCTTTTTCTAAAAGGAAAGTTTTATGGGCTGAACAGCCTGTACCAGATAGCCAACCAGTTAGGCTACACCTAATGCTGTGATACCGTAAACCACTGAATAAAAATGTCAACGGAATTAAGGGAAATGCAACTAGGCTGAACTACTATCTTCAGGTTAAAGAAACTGGCGCGCGAGAAGTGATATACACTACTCCGCTTGTACTTTTAAGTACCAAGTTGGTGAGCTGTCACTTGTGCCTTAAGCCGTTGATTTGTACACTGAACACTTTCCATGGAGTTCAGAAGGTCACTCGTAAAATAAGCACGAACTATCTGAGCTGTCAGTTATACATCAAGCTGTCGTCAAGTCCAATCAGCTTCAAATAGCTACTTAGAGAAATCTGGGGATGGTGACAGGCGGGTATGCGAAACCACCAGGATGGATGGTCCCCAACCGTCCATTGCTCTCCTTGGCCGAAGGTTGAGAATCGGAGGTCAGCACCGCCAGTTGGCCTGTATAGGATACCTTTTCTTGGGATCCTAAAACGTAATCCTAAAACGTAAATGGAGGGATACCTATTACATCGCAAAAGCTGTCCGTCTGTTAGCACGATAACTCTCGAAGGGGTTGACTTATTTTGTTCAAATTTGGCACGATGACTCTTTGGGTCAAAGTACAGGTCAAGTTCAAAGATGGGCTCTGTAGCTCTGTATTTAGGGGGGGGGGGGGGTCAAATTAAGGGTCAAAAGAAAATATTTTTTAAAAGCTATTGAGGACATGATGAGTTCGAATATGGTAGTTATTTTCTTGCCGGACAAGTAGTTCACCCGGAATTATCGACCAGTTTTCGGCTATGGCAGTCCTACCCGTTTATTCTGAAACTAGTATAGCTCTGCGCCTGAAAGCCGGCATTCATTTGTTTATTCTATGTGACGTCGGAGAGATCTAGTGTAATCGAAGGTCGAACGGAATGATATATAATATATTCAATGCGAGGATGTTGTTCAATGAGGATTCACTGGTAAAGTACAGGTCAAGTTCTTAGCTGGGTTCTTTAGTCCGATCTTCAGAGGCAGAGGAGGGGTTTCGAATTTACGGTAAAACATGTGTGTTTTATAAGCTAAAAAGATATTCATTGAGGGGGTAAGGAGGTCCGCTGAATCAGTATCTGAACTTGGTTTTCATGCTGGACAAATGGTTCATCACGAATTCGGCTGATACTGGAATTTGGTTGAAGCTCAAAGTTGTTTCTGAAATCGATTAAAGATTCGGTATCGGGGCAAGGAGACATGCTGAACACATTTTTTAACTTTGTTTTAACAGTAAAAATATTCAAGGAAACTGACGAAGACTGAATGGCAAAGACATGACCCAATCGTTTGAATCAAATGTTAGGTTTTTGGGATCACCTTTCCATGTCGTCGATGTGGAATGACACTTGTAGGTACCTGGTAGGTACTTCAAATGTTGATAAATAGTGCAGCGATAAGTGGCGATAACTAGTCGCAGCCAATTCATATATTTCAGTCATTCTTAATGAAAAAAAAATTCCACACTTTCAAAATTCACGCCGAAGTATTCAGCTTTCCGCGGAGCTTTCTACTAACTTTCTGGAGTCCCTTTCCGAGAAAGCTGCTCCGGTTTCGAAAGCGTGAAAATCAGGTTCAAAGTTATGCCACTTTCTGGAGCAGCGCAAAAACCCGTAACGGAAATTTTCCGCCTAAAGCCGAAATTCCGGTCGATCCGAGGAAGAAACTAACGTGAAATCGGGTCAATAGGGTCAATATCTGTTTCACTTTGTCTGGGTAGGTTTCAGACGGGAAAGTTTTCGTTAGGGACCATTGAAAAGTGATTCCAACATTGCTTTCCGTTGGCGAAAACCCTCCTCTCGTTTCTGCTGCTCGTTCTCTATTTTTGTTATAGCAGCACAGTCAAGATTTTTGACGAATTCTCTTTTGCAGCTACGATTCCAGAAGTGTATGGACGCCCATGGCCAGTCTCGCGCTCGAGCCACCGCAGCCACCACCGCCACGACTCCCAGTCGGGGGTTAGAAACCATTGGAGCCGCCCTGAAGTCCGTCATTGGGAGTATAAAGAAACGGGGCAAAAGCGAAACAAGTTCTTAAGCAGGGCCGATGCCAAGTGGTTTGTTAGTGACGATCCAGTGTAGTGAGTTCCAACGCCTCAGACGAACTCTATGATACTGAACGTGGTTTTAGGTGAAAGTGCAGCATACGAGCAAGGCCCGATGATGTGTTTTTGATACTTATTCGAAAAGTCCTTCTACTGGCATGGTTTATCAGCGATCTTCTTCCTGAAGAATAAATGTCCTCTAAGTGCAGATGGTGCTTAGCTCGACAAATAGAAAATTGATCTGGTCTTGTTGAAAATGAAACAAAATGGACCGCATAGATGAATTACTTTATATAATTAAATAAAGTCTCGTGATATGGGATGGGAACTGCTTAGGCGGATTTGTCCTGAGGAGCACTTCTGTCTTGCACTTTGCTACTTAGAATGACTTTATTCTATCTGAATAGCACAACGTTGCCCTTTAAAGCTATACCAGCACCAGAGACAAAGAGGGAAGAGGTAAAGGGGAAGATCGCTGAAAGGATGCACCATGGAAAAGTCATCGTGATTAACTAAGTTATGAACAACTTATCACGGACCCTTGTCGACGATGCAATACTTATGTCGCACTATGCTAAGAGTCTTTTGGGGGGAAACCATCTCAGAGGAAAGTCGCACATCCCTGATTTTGATTTAGGCTATGCTGGGTATGTGTGTATCTTGCAAGGAGCAAGATGTACTGGGCCGAGCGCTGAAATTTTAGGTTGTCAGTCTTTTTTGTGTCAGTTTCGAGGCTTGTACCACATATGATCGGGGCCACCATAAGCTCGCCTAGTCTACATTTTTGTCAACTGATCGTTCCCGTGCCATGCCATAGCATGAATCCGTTCTTTGCATATGGAGCAGTGATAGGTGAGGGAATGGACAGACTTTTACCCAGCTCCAGAACACAACTGCGACAGTTGTGATGTCTGCAGGATTTCTGTAGCTTTTAGTGAAAACAAGAGTGCGTCAAAACTTCTTTTCCGAAAGAGCGGTCGATAAGCGAGATTCCTATCTACAGTGTCAGCAACTTCTCCTGAAGCTTTCAAGAGGTCACTGGATAAAGAGTGGTCATGCAAGGACTGGAAATACTGCTAGAACGAACCAGATCAGTAACAGATGTCAGCCGTCATCACTCACGGAGCAATACAGATCCACTTGACCTTAATTGCTCCTATGTCGAATTAAGGCAATAATGGACCCTCAGAACAACGGTCCGTCATTTAGGTAACAGTAGTTAACCCTGGCGTGTAGGCTACGCTGCCCTTGCCTTAACTACCGCAACTTGGAGTTCGTGGTAGACCATTTCACACGCTCTCACGCGCTGTTTGATACAATTGTATCCTATCCATAACGAAATATATTCCCGGCATCCATCTATGCGTTATATTTTGCCAAAGTTATGACAGCGCGGCAACTGATCTTTTCCTGATGAGTGAGAGAAGAATTGGTCTCCCAAACCTTGGCTACTTTTAAATCTCTGGGTTATTCTAACAAACCTGTAAACAATAGAGAAGAACCTGACTGCTTCAGTAGCGACGTCTGCCCTTTTGAGTTTGAATTTGTGGGGAATGGGAGATCGACGCGGCAAGTTAAACTTTATTTAGCGCATCCTCTTGGTTATTATAGTTCCTTCTTTAGTCTGTTCAAGTTGTTTTGGCTACACCGCAGCTCAAAAATGATGCGTAGTGATTCTCTGCAGAATTTGTGTTTTCTTGCACCAAGCTATAGCCTAAGGAGAGAAACTAAGCTTTGAACACTAATTTTGACTGAATGTGCCACAGTTTTGTGCTGTTATGTTTTATGTTTCACACTGCCATATTTTAAATATCTTTCCCATTTTAGCAAAATTTAAGTGGAGGACCAGCATTTGGTCATTGTAAAAACGTAGGTTGATTTCGTGCCATTGTGATTTTGTTTGTTACATATTTGTTAATGCTTATCTTCGTTTCCTCGTAACCAAAGAATTAACCGAGCCAACTTAGATCCGGTCAAATTTTAGATGTAGCAACAATTTGGGCCAGTACCGCGCAGCTACGGAAGATGTCGATTTCGGCAGCTTTCAAGAGTGTGAGTTGGTGCAACCAACTTCCCAAGCTCAGTTATATGAATTATCGTTTAATAATTATTTGATAAGTATTCTAAGGTTATTTTTTGTTTTCTTTAAATGTTGGGTGAGGCCAAATGGTTGATTTGCTCGGTCACCTTGTGCTTCAGGCAAACTGCCTGAAAACGTTTGCAGCACAGATTTTAGAACGATGGCCGAAAACGATGGAACGAAAGGCCCGTAATGGACTACGTCGAGTGTCCGACGAGTCAATCAGTGGGCCAAAGGGAGTTGGTTATGTCCAGGAATGTCGAAAGTTGGAGTTTAGTTCGCTACTGTTCTTTGTTTTGATATTAACGTAAATAATGGAAACGAGGGGCTACCCGTTCCCAAAACAGTTGCACGGTAAGTTAACAGTTCCCAGTCGGTACCACGGTAGGGTGTACAGGGTTGCCACATGTCGCACGATAGTGTGAATTGTCAGTCTATTTTGATTTTGTCACTCGTCACACAAAAGTCACTCAATTCTTATAACGTCCAAATGTGCCATTTTTGCATCAGGGTTTCGGACCACAAGCGACTATTTCAAGTTTTTTCATGAAAAAAAACAAAATAAGATGCGTCCGATCAAAAGCAGCCATTTTACGTTTTTTTTCATGAAAATAAATTTTCATTTCCAATTCCCTCTCTGTTTTTGGCCAAAAGTCACTCTATATGGTTTTGATGTGGCAACCGTGTTAAAGCGGTACCCCAGAAAGTGAGTAACCACTAGGGAGGAAAGGGAGCACGGCGACCTGTGAAGAACTGTATACAAGCTAAACCTAATCTTCACTGAGCTTTTCTGAACTGTGGTAATGTTTCCTAATTTAGTATTTGTTTTAGCCCTATTTTGACATTTTGCTGGAGTTATCGACGCAGGCGTTATTTTGCTAGAAAGTACTGTATCGGAAAAGTCCATGTTTTAAGTAGCTTATGTTTTATGTACGAGCAACGCTCCTAATAAAATTCCATTAACAACTAGAAGACGCCATACTCCAGTTCTGAAGACTGACAGCAAAGTGGAAGTTAAGTGTTTTTAACGTTGTATCTATGGAGCCATGCATTCCGTAGAACGTTTCAGTTTTTGTCATCTATGGAACGCTTAGCTTCGTAGCGAAAACATTTTCCGAAGTTTTTCTATGAAACGCTTGGATTCACAGCGAAAATCTTTTCTTTTGGCATACAAGTTTGTCTACGGAACATCTCACAGTTTCCTTTGCCATCATTGTATGGAATGCTTTGTTAGGTAGCCAAAATATGTATTTTTGTTTATCCTTAATGTGCAACTAAAGGGTATAGCTCTGAGTTCAGCTCAAGGGTTGTCATGTTTGATGACAGACAAACGGATACGTCAGCTGAATTTTATTAGAGCTATATTTCGGCCCTTCTTGGCAAGGGTCCTCTTCGGGCTCAAAGCCGCTCAAGTTTGGTGTTTGCCACAAGTTCGTTTTTCAAAGACGAGCGGCCTTGAGCCTGAACAGGACCCTTGCCAAGAAGGGACGAAATATAGCTCTTCATAAAATTCAGCTAACGTATCCGTTCTGCACTATCAGATATGATTCGCATTCAGCTTGGGCAGAAGGAATATTTATCAAGGGTTGTCACTTGAGGCACACAATTAAAGTGCAACTGACGGGTTGTACCCTTAAAGCTTAACTGAAGGGCATAGTTTGCTTAAAGCTGAAGAGTTCCACCGTAATGCTTAACTTCAAAACAGAGCTCCTTATGCAAAACCTGCAGGTCAGCTGCAGGTTTTTCCCCAGAAAATTTAGTTTAAGGGCACAACAGCCTCAAGTTGAAACGAAGGGTTTTCCCCTTAAGTTGAACCGAAGGACTCAATCAAATTACAGCTGAAGGGTTATACTCTTACAGCTGAACTGAAGGGCATAGCTACTTAAAGTTTGAATGAAGGTTGTACCGTTGAAGTTAAACTGAAAGGTTGGCCGTTAAACTTCAATCGAAAGGCATAGCTCCCTAGACTTCAAATAAAGGGTTGTTATCTCAAAGTTTTATCGAGGAGCATAGCTCCTCAGAGTTCAAATGAAAGGTTGCATCCTTAGGACATAATCAAAGTACAAATGAAGGGCTGTATCCAGGAATTTATTTCGGAGGGGGGGGGGGGGGGTCCTGCGGGTCCGACAAAAAAGTACAAAAAAACATAGATCAGAGGGAAAAGCCTATACAAATGATTATGTTTCGGAGGGAGGGGGTGGGTCAACCCCCTAACCCCCCCTGAATACGGCCCTGGCTGTACCTTTAAAGCTTAACTGATGGGCACAGCTCCCCAAAGTTGAACAGAGGAGTAAAGTACAATCGAGGTGTCTTACCATCACATTACGACTCCGTGTTTGTCCCCTTAAAGTTTGACTTGGCGAATGTAAAGTGTAAACGCTGTTCTATCCGGGGAATTCAAAGGAACGAGAATATACGATAACGGCGCATTTTTGTTTGCATCACCACTTACAACTCACAGAAAGGCACATTAGGTCAAACAACTATAAACCTTCAACACACTCAAACATAACAAGAAACTGGCCTTACCATCACCAACGTTAAAGGAATGTAAGAAAAACTGTAACCACGCAAGACGCACAACTATCTCAAGGTTTTGTGACCGCCACTCCCGATCAGCGCCACTTCTGAGAGACTGCGGTACAGCGGACGTCCCTGCACATACGAGTAAAGACGAATGCAGACATCGCCGCAGGATAATAAGTTGCGTTTTTCTGTTATCTCAACTCTCCTCCCAATTCTCCTATTTCGCAATATTTTACTCCTGAGATGAGGCCCATTCTCCTTTTCTTGCATTTTTGTCCGAGGGGATTGTCTAGGAAATCCTAGGTAACTCATTGCTTGAGTAAAAAAAGATATCGTTCTTGTTAACGAGACTTATTTTAGCGGTAGCCTACACTATAAAAAAAAAATCGCAGACCCCTTAAAATTTAGAATAGAAAATTGAATTTTAGTTCCAAACAGGGGCTTCAATAAAAAAAAGAAAAAACCTAGTACCTTGAAAAATTCCGAGTTTTTAGCATTTCTCCTATTTTTGCTATATTTTATAACACTTATTTGAATATAGGCTATGTTAAATAGTGAACAAAGAACTTTCTATAATTCAAAGTTAAAAATAATTTTCTTGTAGAGCCTAGTGTGCTCTTTCGATTGATATAAGAATGTGTTGGATTTCATCGAACCTAACCTCATGAAAATAAATCTGGAATTATTGCAGGAAAGTATAGGCTAAATTTGGTGTTTTTGGCCTATATCTCGGAAACGCCCCAGCGGCAGAAACACGCCCTACGATATTCGTTTTCAGCGAGGTACAATATCCTTCCGTCATGGGTGGGTGCATGATACAGAATCTGGCGTCCTGAATAATATGCCTTCCAATCGCGAGGTAATCAAATTCGTTGGTAAAAACTGATGAAAGTACTCAGCACTACACAGGGAACCTGTATCACTTTGAAGCGCGTGAATAATTCTAAAACTTTCTACAAAATTACACTCTGAAGTTCGTTCAAACTAAGGAAACTGTACGCTCAAGACGGGGTTTTAAGTTTCTATCCGTCTATCTTCTTTAAGCATGTTTATTCTTAGGACACTTGCTGGAGCCCTAAACCTTAGGACGATCCTGGAACACCGGTAAGAAGATTAAAAGCGCACAAAACGAAAATTCACCCCCACACAAGCAGCTAAATTTTTTGAAACGAAGTTTGTGATTACATTCAATCAAACGGAAAATCTGCAAAAATAGTATTTTGATCCACCTCAACCAACACAACGTTGGAGACTAGTACACTCCAAAGAAACATACCTGCCCCCTACCGTAAAGCCCGCGAACACCACAAAAGAACCCACAACGGAAAGTCCCATCGAAGCGTTGATCAGTTTCAGAATTCCTTTGATTGTCACCCGATACAACACAAATGATATGTTCCAAGTTCCTGCCAAAAGTTACTAAAGCGACCCATTTGTTCAAACCTGTGTCATACAGGTCACTGAAAGCCTAAAACCTACTAACCATTATGCTGCAGATGCCCGTTCAGGATCTACTGTCTGGATTTTTGCGCTTTCATTGTAAAGTTGAAAAATCTACGGAATGAATGATGGTGCCGAAAATACAGTCCAAGAGAACGCAGTCCTCATCGTCCGTCTGCAGATCAGGTTGTCGCGAGATTTAATAACTAATTGGTAGGTTGTTGGAACACTTCTTAATTAAGGCCTATAATCACCGAACCTGAACCTCCCGAAAACTGAGTTTCAAACATATAGATAGAGAGCTGAGAAACAACTAAATAAACAGAACATATTAAATGGCGCAAAACGGCCATTTATGGTTTTATCGCTTTCGATCCAATTTATCGCTAGAGCCTTCAAAACAAGTTGCACAGAAGGATTAACAATTCGCATGAACGGATTTTGGTCGGTCGCCTGGATATCGTCGCCTAGACCGGTATTTGGACAAGTGTTCAAAGAAACATACTTCTAGTGTACATGAACATGACATGACTAATGGCAGAAATCGAATACGTCAGCTATGGTTTGACCCAGCGATATTTCGGCCCTTCTTATTTGAAGTCGCTAAAAACTTCGTTTATTTAATGCATGTCCGTTTAACAGTTACAGCCTGATCAGGGTTCTTGCCAAAAAGGGCCGAAATACTGCCGGATCAAATCAAAGCTGACTCACCAGTATTCCGGAGATTAAAACCGAAAACCGATTTGTCTTCACGACTAACTCTGGATGTCGATGAAGAATCGCCGTGTGCCTAGCTATGAGGCTGAAATGTCACTGGCGCGACACGCAACAAACGTTGTGATTGGTTGATATAGGATTTGAGTCAAGTTTGAGGATTCGTTTGGGTGATGTTTCTCGTTCGTTTCGAGGTTCGCTGGCGTGTCTTGGACTTGTCTCGGTCAGTCGAGTATCAACTTGGGCCGAAGGAATACTTAGGAATAGAGAACTGAAAATTTAGTAATATTATTTCCACGTTGACATCCATAGGAATAGAGAACTGAAAATTTAGGAATGTTATTTCCACGTTGACATCCATATTCTTCGCTGATATCTAAATTTCTCCCGAATATTTATGTGAGCTAACTACCTAGTACACACAATTTGAGCCATACGGACAAGTACCAAACAAATTACTCTTTATCCCGCAATCTTTCCGCACACAGACAATAGCGAATAAATAACGGTCAGGGATGTAAAAAAGATTACTGGTAACTTTGTGTCAATAAATGATATAAGCATACTTCTACGGCACAAGTCCTAAAATTTTAGGATACGATAACCAACAGTAGTATTCTGCGCTGCGTTTCCACTTTCGTTCTTACACCTGATGCACGAAGACTGGATCAACTGACCTGCGTTTTCCTAGCAATCCAACGCAAAACAATCAGTCAAGACTACATTAGTTCATTAGGCCAAATTAGGAGGCAAAATGCACTGCGTGAACCAGGAGCCACTAAACCTTTCTTGCCTCTCCAGAAACGTACGCACTGACGGACCAGCCCAGGTCCGATCTCTATCTCTGCGAGGCGAGAACACAAACATACAGAGACGTCTTGTGAGACTTTTCACTCTATCTGAACACCAGAGTTTTTGAAATTGGCAAGCGCAGTTCTGTTAGCATTTTCAAAGCTCCACTTTTGGGTCTCGCTGTGCACGTCACACTGACTCACAAATAGCTCACGACGCTCTGGGTCGTGGTCCAAGCACCGGGGATTCCCACCGTGAATGAGCCACATCTTGTCCTAAAATGGTTGAAAATCGTGTGAACATCAAAAGGCACTATTAAAAGACAATATCATCCTCCTCTCCATACAATGGGTTGGTCTGGTCGAAGGATACCTGTAGCTTACCAAACATTTTGGCCGAAATTATTATGAATACAACGTTTTATAGTCCTTAAAGCCCAACTCAAACCATTTTCGATGTTCCTTTGACAGTTGTTTCCGTGCTTTTGCTGTGAGGCCAAGTTTAATCTTACCACGAAGAGTCTTTTTACACGTAAGCTCAGCCAGAGTGGGCGAATCCGGATTCGGATCCAGGATTCATCCTTTCGGCCGGACTGGAATCTTCTGCTTGTCAGGCTGGATTCAGACTCGGATTCCAAACCCTCGATTTTACGAATCCACTCAAATTTATAGCCTACATCCTTCCTGTTTCCGTTTTCCCAACTTTTACACAGTGGGCCAATTATATACAGCTTTTATAATTATGTACAATCATATACAACTTTGTGGTCTCCACCAACAACCATCTTCAGCGATCTATCACGTTATCTGATTCCCTTTAGATATAAGTGTTTGTTTTCCCCTCTGATTTTAAACTATAACCTACGTACATGATTTGAGTTCTGGCATGAAATGTTGGATCCGGAATCGGACTCGTACTTGGCCCTGGATTCGGATTGGAATTCTTTCATGACCGGATTCGTCAATCTGTGACGTCAGCTCTTGCATCGTTTGTGATTGGTTTAGTCGGAGGGAATGGATCATTCAAACCAATCAGAAATGTTTGTTGTAGATGTAAGTCACTGCGCGTAATAAAGATTGCGCTTTCACTTTGGAGTGAGAGTTGTGAGAGTTAATGCATAGGAGCTTATCTATTCTTTTCTTCCACGGGATTTGAACTTGAATGCACCAATTGCATGCCCCAGGTGGGAAACTGGAAGAGTCAGACTTACCGGGTCATATCGCCACAGCTGGTTTCCTGCTGAGCCATGACAACCCCACAGCAGAACAGGGGACTGCTTTTCTGAGGTCGATACATCCCAACACATGGTTCTCTTGTGGGGCCTTATATCTTTGTGCCAAGTCAGGGCAAATTTCTGAAAAGAAAAAAAAAAGTGTTAGTACTTTCAAGTAGAACTGAAAGCGCAAATTGTCCTTTTTCACTACACCTTTTTCAGCCCAGTTTACCACAGACCCCGGTTTTGGGATACTCTATGGCAAGTCCTGGGTAACCTAACCAAGTAATATTGATGATTTAAATGACTTTTGGAATAAAACAATATGAATTCCTTTAAAGTGGAGTAGGTTAGCGTTAGGGTCTTCACAGGTACCCAGCATTTTGCAAAGGGTGACCCAGAATCAGGGGTTGTTGTAGAATGCTTTACCCCCGGTCAACTGCATCGGAAATAGTTGAAAATATTCTACAAATAGCCTACAACTTTTTCTTTAAACTTCCCACCCGAAAAAAATAGAAGACCGTGATTTTCGGGTTTTTTTTTCGGGCCGAAAATATGCAACGCGCACAAATACCTCATTATGAATCCGCGCTACATTCCTTAGATATTCCATCTGTAGTAGACCTGTTTATCAGTGGAATATAAACTGGCCGGAGGACAGGCCAACCCGACAATATGGCTTCTTCCAATCAGCGTTGGCCGACTTTTTGGAAGTCGTACATTTTCTACTGCTTGGCCTACACCAACTAAAGAAGCGACTAACTTTCGTGCAAAGAACTATAGCTGACTTAAGTTCTATTTTTCGGAACTTAATCAGAAAAGGTACGTAGGGTAAACAGTGGCAAAACTAGCCTATTTCATGGGGAGCAGGCCCAAATTTTACTGACATGATTTGACAATTTACCGACAACGGCACATATTCCCCGCTAACGCATCATAGAACCGTTGAAATTGTAACATAACAGTCGAGATGTTTTTTGTAAGGAAAGTCTGTAATTTTGTCCTTCGCTCCTTGGCATCAATGGTTGACACATGGGCCCCAAAATATACAATGCGGTCGAAACTCTAGCAAACCAGAAAAGTCGTGAAAGACACGTAGTACTGTAGCAGAAACAGCACTGCACTAACCTGCTTAACTAACTTTTTTTTCATTTGCAAACTTACGCGATTTTTTTAAGGATCGTGTAACCTTCGGCTCGAAGTGCCATATAGCGATCGTAATGTCTGTCCGATCTGTGACTCCTGTTAGTCTGCCCAAATTTTTCTAGTTCGTAAGCTAGGACTAGCACAAAAGCCAGGACATTGAAACATAACAGGCGTATAAATGACCTGACCAAATACTATCCGATCATTTGTGTGGGATGAGGTGAGGAGCAACTTGTGACATGCGTAAATTGCAAAATGGCAATCCGACTGATGGCTGGTAGGGTAGGAGCGAATGCCCCAGATAAACTACTTAATTGTCCGACAAGGGTGAGAGGAGTTTGAAGGGGCAGGGAGGGGTTATGGAAGTTCCTGACAGGCATCATCAAACCAAAAGGACAGAATGACTGATGTGAAACTTGGAGCCCTAGAAAGTGCTCCCATTCGAGTAAGGTGTGCCCTTCAGGGGCCCCGAGATGTGCAATTTATCCGCATCCGACAACGGCGGGGCAGTTTCAGGGAGAGAGGGATAACAGTTGGAAAATTCAATGATGACGTGCCCTAGATATGTAGTTCTGAGACCTGGGCCCGGTACAATCTTCTGTCGGCGTAGTTGTGTGGGGGACGGGGGTACCAATGACGGGACTTTGAAAGCCATAAGTCATTGAGTAAAGTGGACGATTTCCCAGATCCATTGTTTACCGGGTTTTGCCACAATGAAATAACCAACAAACGAAACAAGGTTCCCGATTTGCCGACAAGGCTTTTTCCTATTACAAGGTGTGCAGGAATTTCAACTAAAAAGGGCAGTTAGTGGGTGCAAACAGACAAATGACGCAAGAAAAATTTCCTGGCGCGGTCGACTTCCCGGACAAGGAACGGAACGAGAAAGTGTTTGACGATGCTTTTACCCAAAAGTTTTACCAGCTTACAGGGAGAGACTTTTCCTGTCACAATAAAATAAAAAGTCTTCGCAACGAAAAACGTTTCACATTTACTGATTTACCAACAAATTTTTTGTCGAGTCCAGAAGGAAAAGGAACAGTGTTCCCTATCTACCGACAAGACTTTTCCCAGTAGTTGCAAATAAGCAAAAGAAATGAAAGGAGGATCTCCAAATGCCGACAAGGATTTTGCCGATCATCGGTTTAATTTTTCGGGAAGGCTTTGGTCTGTACCAGACACGGAATGAGAAACGGGTTTAGCGGTGCTTCTGATATACCGAAAAGGCTTTTCTAATCATCGGAGAGTAGCAGGATGATTCAAACGTGGGTAGTTCATTGGAACTTACTGACAACCGACCATCAGACGAAGTAACGAATACTGTTTGCCGGTGCGGAGACGACTTCCTCGTATTAAGTTTCCTGATTTATCGACAGAGCTCTTGTCGGTACCAGAACCGGAATCCGCACCGACAAACACTCGTCAATTTCCCGACAGAAAGTTTTCTGATCGCACAACACTGCCGATTTCTCGAGAAAAGTTTCGTGATCGCACGACAAACTTTACCGACAATAACTGTCCTGATTTATCAACGGAGCTTTTACGGTACCAGAAGCGGAAATAGAAAAGTCGACGCACAATGCCGATTTGCCGACAAGAATTTTCGTGGGGGATAACCCCCCCCCCCCCCCCTGCTAGTTTCAACACTGGGTAAACGTCAAAAAACAAGAAGAAAGGAACAATCTTAAGCCGTCCTGTAATACCTGTTCTCCTGAAGATCCCGGATGATCTTTCGAACAGACCTCCAAGTTGAATCGCTCATTTTGGTTCTTGAACTTTGTGTCAATGCAAAGAGATGAATCAGCAACGCTTCTGATCTAGAAAGAAAAATAACGAATCGAGACACTATTAATACCGGACGACGACTAATGGAGTGATAAACAGAAAACATGAGGAACATAAGAAAAAAAAGGAACAAAGAAGAACCTGGATCTCGCTACTAAATCAATGATGCAAGCAAATACCTCTGGCAGAAAGAAAGGGGACCCCGCGATGACCGCAGAAGGTAAGGATTCACAAGCGTTCGGGCACTTAGTTCGGGCACTTCCACATAAGTTAGGACGATGAAACTTAGCACACATATCAAGGACCCGACCAGATTTACTTAGAAAAGGTCACTTCCCCGATCTGACTATCTGGGGGGTGGGGGATGGGGAGGGAACGAGAATCCGGAAACTTGAGGTTTGTATAACTTTCCAAAGGGTGATCGGATCTTAATGAAACTTGACATTTGGAAAGGTCTCGTGTCTCAGACGACCCAGTTCAATTCCGGACCGGATCCTGTGACTGTGGGGGAGTTGAAAGGGGGAACCGGAAATCTTGGGAAACGGTTAGAGTCGTGGGAAGGTGTGAAGAACAAGGTAAAGTCCTAGATATATCGCTGACATTACACGACCGGATTCGGGCAACGTGGGGGAGTTCGATGGGGGTCCGGAATTCCC
Source organism: Branchinecta lynchi (assembly GCA_023053575.1). NCBI lineage: Eukaryota > Metazoa > Arthropoda > Branchiopoda > Anostraca > Branchinectidae > Branchinecta > Branchinecta lynchi. Next base: position 12,526,007 of record JAKZAP010000002.1, read on the forward strand.
GCGACCCCGCGAATTCGGTGCTTCCTGATGTACTAGGACGATGGAACTTGGCAGGCAAGTCAGGGGCCCGAACAGACTGACTTGAGAACAGTCGTTTCTTCGATCCGACCATTGCGGGGGGAGTGGAGAGATGGGGAACCCGCAATCTAGTGACAAGCATAACTTTTGAACGGGGTTCGGATTTGAATGAAACTTGGCAAGTGGAACAAGACCAAAGGTGTCGGTGGGATCCCAAAAATCTAAGATTTGATCCAGACAATTCGGTCTTGTCTTCGCCAGGCTAATCATCAGAGAAAACCGAGTTCAGATATTCTATCTACCTATCTATACCTCTATAAGCCATATCTATTTGACGATATTGACCGAAACTTCCTGCTTTACTACTGCCAAATATGTGGTTTCGCCAGAATTCCGAGCGAACTACTAGTCGAGCAAAAAAAGGAAAATTCGGAAACGAAGCCGGCATATCTCCTTATCCCTAAAGAAATCTAATCAACTTTAAATAAAATTTTGACTTAAAAAAAATGCGGGTTCAACCGGATTTCGGACTAATTATATGTCCGGGTAAAAAATGATCATTATATACAGACTCAGCGTCTCTTCTTACCCCTAAATATATCATTTAATCAACCTCAGATAAAGCTATTACTTTTAACATATTTTCCGGTTTTGGCCGGATTACAGGCGAACTAGTTGTCCGGCGAGAAAATGGTTTTCACCATCGGGTTCAGCATGTCTTCTTACCCATAAATCAAACATTTAATCAACTTCAAATGAAACTGTTACTTTTAACCAACTTTCCGGTTTTGGCCAGATTCCGGACGAACTGCTTGTCCGGCGACAAAATGATTTTCACCATCATGCTCAGCATGTCTTCTTACCCCTAAATCAAACATTTAATCAACTTCAAATGAAACTTTTACTTTTAACCAACTTTCCGGTTTTTGCCGGATTCCGGACGAACTACTCGTCCAGCGATGGTTTTCACCATCGTGCTCAGCATGTCTTCTTACCCCTAAATCAAATATTTAATCAACTTCAAATGAAACTTTTACTTTTAACAAACTTTCCGGTTTTGGCCGGATTCCGGACGAACTGCTTGTCCGGCGACAAAATAATTTTCACCATCATGCTCAGTATGTCTTCTTACCCCTAAATCAAACATTTAGTCAACTTCAAATGAAACTTTTACTTTTAACCGACTTTCCGGTTTTTGCCGAATTCCGGACGAACTACTCGTCCAGCGAGAAAATGGTTTTCACCATCGTGCTCAGCATCTTTTCTTACCCCTAAATCAAACATTTAATCAACTTCAAATGAAACTTTTACTTTTAACAAACTTTCCGGTGTTTGCCGGATTCCGGACGAACTACTTGTCCGGCAAGAAAATGATTGTCACCATCGTGCTCAGCATGTCTTCTTACCCCATAATCGACTATCACATTAGCTGTTTAAAAATATTTTGTTTGTCCCTTAAATTGAACCCCCTCCCCCACCCCCAAATATAGGGTTACAGAGCCCATCTACGAACTCGACTTTACCCTTGACCCAAACAATCTTCATACCAAGTTTCATCAAAATATCTCATTCCCTTCGCGAGTTATCGTGCTTACAGACGGACGGATAGACGGACGGACGGACGGACAACTTTTGCGATGTCATAGGTATCCCTCCACTTACGTTTTGGGATCCCAAAAACCTAGCATCTCAAATGTTCCTGTCAAGTCCGGATCGGATAAGATACTTATGGGGAGAGCTGGAAGGGGTACCGGAAATCTCATGAAACGCTTAGAGTCGAGGGATTGGGATGGAACTTGGTGGGAAGAATAAGCATTAGCCGTAGATAAGTAATTGACAGAACCAGATCGTATCGGGGCTCTGTGGGAGGAGTTGGGTGGGTTGATGGCGAGTTAGGATAGCTTTAGATCTGCCAAGGATGATGAGACTTTGGAGGCATACTAGTGACCCGACCAAATTGACTTAAGGACCCGACGCAATGCCATTGGAAAACTTCCGTGCCGGAATCCGGTCATTTTGGGGGAATTCTGGGACGGGGAATCCAAAATTACTTACTTCTGTAAGTTGCAAACTGAACTCGAACTTCGTCGAATGAAAAAAAAAAATTAAGCTTGTTCGAGTTCTTCTGCGGGTATCCTTAAAACCTAAAAAAAGTACGATATACTACGATGGTCTTAGAGTGGCGAAGTGCTACCAAAATCCCTTAATAACAGCAGAAATTTGAGCTTAGGTATGGCACTTGAATTTGACCATACACCTTTTTCACCTTTTAGCCGGTATCAACCGGCTGGTATCTTAACCATCCGGGAACCCGAGAGGGGGGGGGGGGCGCAAATTCATCAAGTTACTTTCCACTGACCAGGAATGAACAACTGAGATGTCCCAAAACAAAAAGCTAACCTCGCCACTGGCAAAATCGGGCGGCTCCACTGGTGGATACTTCTTCTCCAGATCAAACGCGACTTCCTTCATAAACCACTTAAAGGGCCTGCAATTCAAACGCTCCCTGACTGCTTTCTGCTCAGTTAGATCTCCCGCGTCGATGTCGCGATAGTGTGGGCGACGCTTGTAGATATGTTCAGCGTATTCGTCCATCCAGACTTCAGCAACACGTCGGTAATTCTAGAATAAAAAAGATTCTTACTTATTGTAAAAAAAGACAGAATGCTCCTCAGGCCCGAATAATTGACACACAGGCGAGGCAAGGGTTAAATACCTTGTGAGTAAAGATACCTTATAATACAACTTAAGCACGAATACTGCTTTTGTGACGTGTAGAAGGAGCGACTGGCCTGGAATACTTTTTTGTTTCTCCTTCTGATGGCTCTATGCCAACTTACGGTGGCAACCACTTACGCTACCCTTGCCAAAAAGGCCAAGATATACCTCTAATAAAACGTAGCTGGCTTAACAGCTTACTACTTGAGCATTTAACCGATAGTGCAGAAACAAACCAAAGTGTTACCGGAAGCCTTCCACTGCAGGACGGACGCGCGCCAATATGGCCACGAAGGGGTTTAAACATAGTTAGAAAACCCCTACAATCACAAGACAGAAACGGGTCACAGGATCAGTGATCCCGCTCCAAGCACGGGATCAGATATATGGCTGCATAAAGTTGGAATTTACACAAGGGACTGCTGATGGTACAAGTCTCGGATGCCCAAGTCGAAACCCTTAGTTATATTTCTACCAGAGATCTAGCAAGGGAGTTCCGCGGAAAGTACACTGGAACATAAATAGACGAAAAGTACATATGAAAATGGTTTACAGACCGGGCTCCATCGAAACGTGTAAGCGGAATACTCAACCTTAAAAACTGTAATTTTAAAGTGCTAAAAATACAAGTGGCTAAAACACGAGGAGCGGCTATTTACGGCGGATGCCACCAACGGTTATAACGTCAATGGTAAATTAAGCAATATCGGCCCTTTACAAATAAGTATTTCATTTCCATTCCAAAGGTTGCAGACGGACTTAAAAGACGTGTTCTCATTGTTTGGTAGCGTCGTGTCACTCCATAAAAGTCTAGAATTCCTCAAAAAACACAAGGCCTGCGAGTTTTTCTACACTGGTTTACAATATATTTTTTATGCCGCCAAAACCAAGCATACCACGGCAATAGTACCTCCTGACTTGCTTACATTTCACTGGCTAATGAATGAATGACACCTAATGCAAAACACCTGACCGGTTTGAAATTGCGGCCAGCACGTCCGAACTAGGTACTGGCACTGATCAAAACCATGAGCCACTTTAACAGCTACTTCAAATACTGCAATAAAAACGATGGCGAAAATGGTTATCGGACATGTTTTTGGTACAGAAAAGGATGAAGAGATTCAACCATACCCTGCCGATGAAGTCTCCTTTGGCGCCATTCGGAAACGGAGCGAACTTCCGATAAATATGTCCGATTCTTGAACATGGATGATCCACCATGGTTCCTCCACACTGCCACAGCTAGAATAGAAGAAAATAATAGATACAACAATTTTAGTATCTTACGCACTACCAGCAGGTATGCAACATATTTTTGTGTTCGAGACATCTTTTCCATAACAAATACGTTGGTCAGAAGACCTAAAATGGTCAAATCAGTAATGGTTTGAATTCACGAAATAGAAAGGTACAGACAATTTGTCATGCTTATACCAACGAATCATGCCGAGTAGGACTACGAGGAAGAATTACCCTGGCAAACATCAATAGCACTATGGGAATGCATGAGGTTGTAATGTGCATGTGTGGTTGTGCTTAGCTGCGTACTGGAGGTCATTTAAAAAAAAAAAAAAAAAATGGGAAGTATACGGAATATTGATTATTTAAAAAAAAAATTGGATCTGAAAGTAGCCTATGTAGAATAAAGTAAAATGTAGTTTAAAAACAGAGTAGAGATGAAGTCGAGACTCAACTTGGAAATGAAACATATCTAAAGAAGAATGATTTAAATAAGTAGTTTATTGGGGAAAGGAGCAGGTGACGTTAAAAGGGTTAAAGAAGAGATTAATTCTTTCAGTAATAACACACGTAAATAATCAAGTACTCTTGACAGAGAGCAAAGCAAGAATGGCACGGTAGTGAACAATCAATGTCACCGACAGGAGGAACAGACGTAGCCAAAAAAAGTAAAGAGATAAGAAAGAAATGACAAAAAATGCTCCATATGTTTAAAAAAGATGAAAATTACCTTAAACGACAGCTCGTACTGTTCACCTCCCCAGATCTGTAGACCCTCGTCGTATCCCCCGAGCTCCCAGAACCACTTCCGACTGATTGCAAACAGACCACCGGCCATAACGGGACTCCTGGAAGAAAGATATCGAAGATTAATCTCAAGCCAACTACAGCTGAAGAGGGTGCAATTCCGTTTCACTTAAGGCGGACTTTCGTGGGCGAATCAAGCGGGCGATGCTCAATGCGAAAACCGCAGGAATCCCTTTCGAAAACTGAGCAAATCGCACCCAAAAACATGGTAGGAGGGGAAGCCTTAGGCTTAAAGGCTTAATGTTGCCTTAGGCTTGAATCTTGCAAGCTCAAGGTTAACGGGTGGAATAAGAATCTGCTTTGGCACATATCCATGTTTTTCTAGTTCTCCAACTAGCAGCTGCAACAAAAAAAAACTCGCCAAAAAATCACTCTTGAAACATGGTAGCAAGGGAAGACTCGCAAACCCAAATTAACAGGTGAAATAAGAATTCACATTCGGCACATACACTGTAAAAAGTTTCTCCGAATAAGGATGCAGTATTTGCTACTGGGATTAATCTTATCTCTATTGTGATAAAATTAATCCGAATTAGGGATAATCTTATCTCAATAAAGATAAGATTAATCCCAGTAGCAAATACTGCAGAATTTTTTTTTTACAGTGTATCCATGTTTTTGTTGCTGTTTTTGTAAGTTCCAGCTACCAAGCTGCCAGGCACAAAGAGCAAAACAAAAATGTTTACCTAAATGGCTCAGCTGGGTTTTTCAGATCTTCCGGGAGAAGGGGTAGCCGCTTGTAGAAGAACTCCCAATCGAATGCTCCTCTTGCTCCCTCATCCTGAGCCCGGTACTCGAATGTCTCGAAGTCGATCACATCAATGAAAGGACAGACGACGTTCCTGTAGTCTCTGGCAATGGGATCTAGAAGAATAATTATGGATCAGGGAATGCCGAGTAAAGCCTACCTTATTGGCTGAGACAAGCAAAAGTTAACTTACGGGTTTATGTGACTTTAATAATATTTATTTATTACCCACTTACATCAAAAAGATTAATAGTGGAGTATAAACTTGAAGAAGGAAAAAGAAAAAACAGAAAAAGACGTAAAAGAACAACTAGAGTCAACAAAACATTAATCAAACAAACGGATCAAACCGTGGTGAGGCGACAAACGCTGTTTCTGAGAGCTTTTTGTGTAGATCAGTCAGCTTCTCAGTAATATTCGGAAGATAAAACTTTTTAACTATCTTTCGATTCTTGTACCACAGAGGAAGATAGAGAAGAATTGATTGTGACCGCTATTTTAGTAAAAAGATAATATCAATCCAAGCTTATTTTCCAAACAGCTTAAAGCTAGAAGAGGAATAAAATATTTACGAAATACAAGACATAAAACACATCAACTAATATACTTACAAGATATGACTAGAAATAAATGATGGGATGAAACTACGTAAAAATTGGGCAGACGAATTAGCAGGATAAGGAGAAAACAGATTGCCAGTATTCCTCTCGGACCGACGCACGGAAGACTGGAGGAGAGGAGGGAACAGATGGGCTTTCCCTCTTCATATGAAATATTATGATCACCCGGAATAACTCTCACTGCTCTCTTTAGGTCATATTCCGGGCGATCAGAGAGCTCTGCAGAAAGAGAAGAATGCCAAACCGGTGAGGTATCCCAGAAACTCCCCACCCTTCAACCTCTCCCACTAATCCACGAGAGATACAGGAAGAGTTTCATAGCTGCGTTTGTAAACCTTATTAACCAGCGATTGTGTTGTTGTGTTGACTCAGCTTTTCGTTGACGATCGGTTTATATCTGGTAAGTGGATAAATAACCTGACGTGAAGCGCCAATTCGGCGCCGCGCGCTGTGAAAGTCATTTTTTAAATTAAAGTATCTCTCTCTCTCTCATATGTATGGTATATGTATGTAATCGTGTTCAGTTTTTAGTCAGTCAGAGAGTCTCAGTTTATAATTGTCGATTTTGTGTGTGTTTCCTATGAAAGTGTTACGTTTTGCTTTTGTTTTGTTTTAAGGAGAAAGATTTAAGGGCAGAATATGAAATTAATGGCTCACAAGCGATGGATAGGTACACCGGGAGATACAAGTCTGATCCTTACAGACAGGATGAGGGGTTACCCACTCCCCAGCACCTGCTGTACACTCTTTCCCGGCACCGACTGAAACAATAAATTAGGCGATTCCTGGTTCTAAACATACTAATCCTGATGTTTTAACTAGTGGAAACCGGAGCCGACTGGTGTCAGCAGGTACCGTCACCGTACACCGTCGTCACTGTACATTAAAATCGGGAGTTGGCAACCCCTCGAGACAGGACGTAGCCGGGGTACAAGAAATAAGGACACATAGGCTATACTTTACGCTGACATATACTACAATTTGTGTCTTTCAGTTCACTACACTGTCAGAAGTTTGATAACAGATACCACACGGTGGCGTAATGCGCATCCTTGCGTTGAACGTTATGTTAGACGCCAAGGATATTCCCTTTACAACTCTTGTAAGTGTTACGGTTCGAGACAAAATTTCTGTTCCGACCCTTCTGAATGTTACGTTTCGCGGAAAGATAACATTTAAAATTTTCGCTAAGAGCCAACGGCCATGGCAAATACATATACACATTACACCGTACATCCATTCCCCCTCCATTCACTCCAAAAATTTCTAACCTAAGTTCACTCAGACTTTCGCATTCACTCTATAATCTTTTAAACTCTCATCCATGCTACCGCACATTGGACATGAATAAGGACCGGACCGAACCTTTGTCCTCCTAATATGCCGTCTTCTCTACTATCACAACTTTTAACACAAAGAACGCGAAAACATGTGCTATCTGTCATCAAACTTCTGACAGTGTTGCTTACCGTTCAATATATGACGACACTTACCTAGGAGGGGTGGCAGCCAGTTGTTCATGCATTCTGAATGGGAATCCAAGAAAATTAGCACATCGCCTTTTGCGACTCTGGCACCCTCACTCCTGGCTATGATAAGTCCGCTTCTTTCCGCCAGGTGGACAACTTTCACCTTCGGCAAATTCTTCTTAACGTACTGATCCAGTTCATCTTTTAGGAAATCTGCAAAGAAGATTAAAGCCTCGTTTAATTACTGAAGTTGCGACGTCACTTACGACAGTCCTTATGCCTTAACGTCGTCTATTTGTCAGTTCTGTTTGTTCTGTAGATAGGGGAATGGACTCCTACTTCTGTTACACAGAACTGAGAAAAGTGAGTTGACGCTAGTCAAACTTGAGATCCACAACCAGAATGAATGAATGAATGTATTTGTTATATTACCATCTGCCAAAAAAAGAAGAAATAATGATATAGAAACTGTTTTGCAAGATTATTCTTGGGCAAGATCATTCTACATATGAAACTTAGTCTTCCTATTTTGGGGTGCCGTAGACACAAGCTTACCACGGATTTCGGACTGAAATGCCTACTTCTGATAACCACGGATCAGTTCTACGAGATTACCAACTGCGCAGAATGCTCATCAGCCAAACACTAGACTAAAAACTAATAAGTACAAAAAATGGCCTTCAAATTACTCCACCACCAGTATATTCGTCTGACCGATACTCGTCATCATTCGCACCTTATTTTATTTCCCATTTGAACTCTTGGTGTTTGACTTGTATTATATCATGTAGGCCTATTTATTTATTAATAGAAAAAGAGGTTAACCCAAAGCTTCTCTCCCTACAAAACACATGAACTATTGTTTAACAACACTGCACTTTATACTGATACAACGAATACACACTAAAAAGGATTCACATAAGCGCTGCAACTAAACTGAGTACCACCAAGATACTGTTTAAACGAGAGTAAATTTGGTATCATACTGTATGAATGAATGAATTTATTGCCCGAAAAAAACCTTGGGGTCATGGCAACAAAACAAGAAAAAACACATGTATTGTGCGTCATTCTTTTGACATGTGTTATGTCACGACGATCCTCTGCTAGCCATATGCTATTGAGCTATTATGGAAATAAAGAATACATATATTTATTTAAAAACACAAGATACAATTGTAACGTAACCAGAGATGTAGTCTTGAATCTTGGTCTTGGTCTTAAGACCAGTCGCAAATTCTTGGTCTTGGTGTTGTTCTTGCGCTTCCGGTTGTCAAGACCTAGCCTGGTCTTCAAGACCGAGGCTGGTCTTCAAGACCCTAATTACATCCGGATTAATTTCGAAACTTTTCAAAATGTTGCAAAGCAGGATAAGGTTAATAATGGATTGCATCATCAGGACACATTTTGGAGGTCAAGAGATTAGCGGATCAAATTATTTAGGGGCTATTCATAGCGATCGTTGCTATATAAGCAAATGTTCGAGGTGAGTTTCTTCAGTAACACAATAATGGCTACCAAGGAACCTTCATTGGTGAAGTATGCGTTTACCAACTTTCAGCTTAGTGAAAAAACTCGGAAGTGGTCCGCTGTTTGTAAGTTCTGCAACGAAAAGAGCACTGACAGTAAAGGGGTTTCTTCTACTTTTGTAAGGTAAGCATGCAGTATGTACAGTTATTGCTGACATTTTTTATTCGTAGCAACGTACAATATGGACATGGATGATTGCTGGTAAAAAAAATGTACCTTTTCTCTAAGATCCAGTCAGCATGATGCGAAACGGACAGAGGAAATTATTCTCCTTCAAATTATGCGTATCAGCTCTCCCCGCACATGACTTATTTGGCGGGTCGAAAATCATTCCATTTCATCTTGATCATTGGCTGAATGTTAGCAGAAATGACGATGAAATTGTAGAATTATATAAAAAGCCAACTGCCAAATGACACTTTCTTTTCATACATGAGCCAAATCTTTCGCGTTTTGTTTGATATTTCTCAACGACTTTTATTCTTGGATGGTACGTATCTTTTTATCCCAAGAGATATCTTGGGATCTCGCGTTGACAGATACTAGCCGTTTTTTGTGTAAACGAACCGTTCTCCTATAAGCGATTTTTAGTAGAACGCCGTAGTGCTGTTGTCCGTTTTTACCAGAACGCAGAAAGAGCTGTATCTCATCCTTCATTCTGTTCTGCTGGATGATCAACGGAATATGAACCTCAATTCTGAATACCATTGTCGTCCCGTTCTGCGACATTCATTAAGAACTGGGAACAGGTCCTATTGCAGAAATGGATAAAAGCACCATATTCTTACGAAATTAACAGAAACTAGACATACGTTGCCTGGGCAACGTGAAGTGTTGCGGCAACCTTTGTCCGGCTTGGCCGACTAAAGTGTTGCGAGAGCAACACTTTGGTTTTGTTCCTTCGCTGTCGGTTAAATGCTGAAGTTGTCAACTTATTGAATATAAAAAGAATAATCAAATGATCAAAAGCTATTCTTGAGCGTTGAAAAAACAAAAACAAAAGAATATCGGAAGAAGGGACTAAATTGACTTTGCAGTCAGTTGAACTTTATCCTTTTCAATCGTAGACATCGTGACCGATGAAAACTTGGAAAAATATCTTATATAATCTAGTTGGTATTATAAAGCTATCCGTCACTTTTCAGGATTACTAACAACAAACAGGTATCGCCTATTTTCGATTTCAGTGTGTACCTTACTACTGAAGTTGTCAACCCCTTGAAACTTTCAAACTGGTTTATCTCATGAAGGATTTTTGTTAAAAAAAAAATGGATGACATATACTTTGATCAGCTCATCAAGGGCTATCGATTGCCCTAACAACAACAAAGAATATCGGAATGAGGGACTAAATTGACTTTGCAGTCAGATAACTTTATCCTTTTCAATCGTAGACATCGTGACGGATGAAAACTTGGAACAATATCTTATAGAATCTTGTTGGTATTATAAAGCTATCCGTAACTTTTCAGGACTTTAATACCACAGATGACACTATTAGTTATTACGAACTACCTCATTGTTTTACATTATCGTTTGTACCCCTAGGATACAGCGATAGACCATCGATACAAACTTTCTTACCGTCAGATTTTTAGAAACGGAATACAATGTGCAACAGTTTGCACAAATTTCTAGTCCCTCGTGAACCGATTCTTACTTACAAGTCCCTCTTCCGTGATAGACATCAAAGTTCACCGGATAAAAATAATGGGTACACCAGCTAGCAAAAGTTGCAAACCCCTCATCGCCGAAGATGAGTGTACCATAACACCCGATTATTACTTACAAGTCCCTATCATGTCTTATGCTTGGGAACCACATTGTTCTTATTATCGAATACACCGGAAACGAATACCAGGTACACCAACTAGCAAGTACACCAGCTAGCAAAAGTTGCAAACCCCTCATCGCTGAAGATGATCGTAGCATAACAGCCGATGATTAATTACAAGTCCCTTGCATATCTTACCTTTGGGAACCAAATTGTTCTTACCATCGAATACACCGGAAACAAATAACAGGTACACCAACTAGCAAAAGCTGCAAACCCCTCATCGCCGAAGATGATTATGAGCTAACAGTCGACTGTTGCTTACAAGTCCCTTACATGTCTCACAACTCGTATCGCCTAATTTTGGTTTCAGTCTGCACCTTACTACTGAAGTTGTCAACCCCTTGAAATTTTCAAACTTGTTTATCTCATGAAGGAATTTGTGTACCAAAAAATGGATGACATATACTTTGATCAGCTCATCAACGGCTATCGATTGCCTTCGAAAAAAAAAATCCTACCTAGTTCAAAAGTTGACTTTCTTGCCGTAGGGCAACTTTCTAACGTCACCGCTTAGAAAGGAGCAAAGGATAAGCTCTAGTTTCTTTAGCAATGAGAGAACTTTTACAGTTTAAGAGGCACATGTGATACCATTTCTCTACCGCAAACCCAAGTGCAAAAAACGAACGATAAACTCAGCTAAAATCGCGCACAGAAATGGATAGAAACAATAGATGGCAGCACTTTCGGACCCGTGGGAAAAAGCCACTTTTTTGTTTCTGTAGATTTTTCTATGTATCACTCAAAGAATATATGTTGGCCGTGGGGCCGGGTAACTGCCGCATATATTTAACACTTATAGATTTTAGTCCATCTTCAGTTTGAAACTGGTGCCTGCCTGCTTGCGTGCTAGAACGGAGCTTTCCACTCGGAAGCAGAAACATGGTTTGATGAAACGAAAGGTTCGCTACACAACGTCAGATATTCCTCTCTGACATGGGCTAAGTAACTCCACTTCACTTCGCACACCGTAGGCTCTGGCTCGAGGACAAGCACACTTTCCGTAAAAACCGCCCTTACAGGTTACCAGGAATAAAATGAAATCGGAGTCATAGGAAAAAAAAAACAAAAAAAAAAACATGAATGAAGAAGAAAAAGGGTGTCATGGAATGGATCTTCCTATTTTCAGTGATTCAGGAACAAAAATTCCAAAATTTGTGGTCAATGCTAACAAGGGAGTGAGCTTCAACATGAGTGAACAGGACGTGTAGTCTTGAGGAGTTTTACATCTATTCTGAATCATAAATTTTGAAGAAGCCAGTTTGTGAAAAGCCATTCCTGATACCAGGCATTAATCAAATTTAAAACTTTTCTTACATTTTACAAAATAAACAAACTGTGATTAGATGGAAAGGAACACTAACCCTTTCTCATTACTACGCTTTTAGTTTGTGGCCTTCCGGGGCAGTGTTCCCACTTGAACTTCCCAGCCCTCAGCTATCCAGGAACAAATCACAAAGTGGTACTCGACGCCATGTTACAAAACTGTTTCTCTACATGTCCAGAGTTTAGACCACTGACCTAGGCTCAAACGCGCTTTGAAGACAATCGATCCTCGAACAATGGCTCATTACCTCGGATTAAAGTGTCAAATTATGATGAGTGACCAGATGTCGCAGTTCTGACGAGAAACTGATTTTTTTTTTTCGGCTATTTTTTCTGGGTAGCTCTGGGCCCCCTTGGAAGGCTGCCCCCTCCCCCCACACACACACACAAACACAAATGACGCCCATTGTCAACGTCGGTGTCGCATCAGACAAGATGCGATAAATGATCTGGGCAGTGTTGCCACTTATGACGCGAAAATGCCGCATTTCGCGAATAATGCCGCGATTCTGAGGGAAATGTCGCATAAACTTTTGATCACGCCGCATACCGCAATTGTGCCGCGAAATGTTTTTTTATACCGCTTTCGTTCCCGTACTTAGTTTGTCCAACTGAAGTTGCTTGTCTATTGTCAGGCAAGAAAAATAGGAATTTCAAAGCCACGTTGATTCACGGAAGTCAACAATGGACTTTAATTATTGTCCGCAGTCGGAAGCTTGTCCCGTGGGAGACCATTTTTCTCGACACTGGGTTCTGGGACCGCGTTTTATTTTTTTATTTTTTTTCAATCAATCAAGTTTAATCCGAATAGCTAAAAGCTAGAAAAGGAATTTATTGTGATATTTGTCCGCAGGTTCCTTCATCTGACAAGGCTTAATAAAACGGCTTTTAACCTTGGCAAGGCAGCAAGAAGACAAGATCAAGATAAGGAAGACTTAGATCAAAAGCAGCTTTAGTCTGGAGGCACTGGCTCGACAACTCGAGACAAAATAGAAAACCCCTTTTATCGACGATGATTTATTCATTTCATTTCATGGGAGCGATTTACAGCAATAAAACTAGCTCGGTATCCGCACAGAACAACGCTAGATCACTGGGGTGTCAAGTGCATGTTACTGAAGCTAATGTCTAGAAGGAACGTGTAGCCCTTACCTTTCGTACTGGCGTCGTCTACGAGGATAATTTCTATCAAATTGGCTGGAGCTCGGTTCAAACAGCTATAGGCAGTACGAAGTAAGGTGGTCCAATGCTCATTGTGAAATGGAACAACTATACTCGCTGTTGGCAATTCAGCCAGGTACTTCTTTTCATGACATCTTCACAGAGAATGAGATTAAAGTTAGAATCTTAACATGCTTATCCAAACCCAAACGAAAACAATGCCACCACTGTCGTAAGAACCACTACAAAACTTCGGGGGAAAGTAGGCTATACTATTTAAGTTTGAAATACTACCCTCAATTCCAGGAATCGAGCACTCAATTGGGTCTTTATTCCATGATCACATGTAACTTGACGTTTCCGGGACCACAGTAGCAACCCATGCAAAAACTTTGCATATTGATAAAACGTACCGGTACTTCCAATAGTACCGATTTTTGATTTTTCGGGTTTCGTGTAAATGTTCGATTTTTCGTGTTTGTATGTTAATACGAAATTTTCTTGTTAGTTTACTTTTTATTTTTTTTCTCGTTGTTTATTTACTCCGCCCATTTCTCTTTTGTTGTTTGGCGGGCTATAAATAAAATTCATTCATTCATTCAATGTCGAATGTATGGAAAAGTTCCCAGAATGATACTAGCTTAGACTTTGGCAGTTCGTCAATCGGTTAATAAACATCTTTGATTTCATTTTCCTGTCAGGTTATGAGGAAAATAAGAAACAAAAGGATTTCCACTGTGAGAAACTAGGCAAAATCTCGTCAATAAACAAACAGCCTACCTTTCTGCAGTGCTAGGACTACGAGTGGGGCTGTGCGTGTTTTCTGATTCAGCAAAGCACTGAATCCAGAGCCCGGGCCTAGCATCATTCAACTTCAAGCTTTCCATTACACTTTAGGTTAGAAACCTTCTGAGAGCAATAGAAATCAACCTGAATCTGACCTTCTTCAACCTAGCAGACCTAATCCCCACAGCATAATAATCTGTAATAGAACAGTATCCCACTCAATCTGGCTACGTTCAAAGCTCCTACAACAGTCAGCCTACTACAAGCCACCATTGTTGTTCTAACTTGTTTGAAGGGATATAAGGTTTGGAGGGATGGTGGTAGGTTTAAATAACTACTGGTAGAAGGAAACACACACCCTGTAACATTCGTCAACATATAGGTCAGAGCAAAACCATAACATACTCTTTGTATTACAAAAATCTGTCATCCAAACTGATACAGTAAAGGAATGTTTCTTTGAACGTCGCTTAGCTTTGAACGGAGCCGACAATGTGATGAAATTCAAACCTAATAAATAACCATGCACAATACTGCAAGCGCAAGCAGTAACTTAAGTAAAATAAAGTCAGACTGAAGCCATTTACAGTATTCTTTTTTATCTTTTCCTCATTTTGCTCAGCTGCTTTTGCACCCTCAAACGGCAAAATTACAGCGTCGGAAGCGTTGCTACAGTTCTGCATTACACTCCTAATAATCGAGAGTGTCCCAACAGAATAAACAGAACATTCAAATCTGACGTGCGAACGAATCTGATTCCATTTTTGGGTCAAAAGAAACCCGAACCACTTGACACCCGCAGATACTCAGTTCTTAGTTTATCATTCCCATTTGACTGACTGTTTGACGCAAAGAACAAAACCAAGGTCAAACGAAATTTGATAAAGGTTCAAAGAAGCATACCTCTACTGTATCCACATACGCCAGTATTCAACTTACTTAGGATGCCTAATGTCTGGTATGCTCCTATTAAGGGCAATTTGATCTGATGCTAATCCGTTGAAGCCATTGGTTTTGTATATTTCATCCTTTTTCTGCTCTAGGTCTGGAGGTAAGTGATAAGCTTGACCTTGTTCTCCAGGGCCAACACGCTTCTTATCTGCTGCAATCAGCTCATAGTTATGCCAGTCAATCTCCTTGTCCGAGTGCTTCAACTGCAAAACATATTAGGCTTATGACGTATGCACAGAGAAATATACTTCCAATCAAATAGGCATATTACAGATTCTATCAGTGTACTGACCGAAGTCCAGCTATAACAATCAGTCCAGTTTCTGTTTGGCGGTTGGCTAAGAGTATATGCTAATCCTATAAATTTTGTTTCTTTCCACATGACTGCGTTCGTTCAGTGCATCATTTGAAAAAATTAAGGAAAATATGCAGCACAACACTGATGAATTAGTAGAGACAAACGGACTCACCAATGGTCTTACAAATCTATGCTGACAAAAAAAAATCAATGCTGAACAAGTCTGCAGCCATGGGCCTAAAGATAGATGAAGAAGTATAGACGAGGTTACAGAACTCCAATACCGGGTAGTTTGATGACCCAAGACCAGGGGCATTGCAAGTGCATTTTCGTTGTGGGGGGGATGGGAGGGGGGTGCAGGGATCCAAAGGGATCCGGAAGGGGGATCCAACATTTTTACCGAATCCTTCGGAAAATCTGCTGAATCCTAGAAACTGACAGTTCAAGCTTTTAATTATTTTAAACGATTAAGTACAAAGAGTAACACATATTATACAGCACACATGATGTTTAGGCAGCTACTTGACGTCAATTTTGAGAAGCCCACTTGAACAATATATTGCTGGGCACGATTCTAGTAGCAGTTCCTAACGACTGTACACAAGACAAAAATAAATAGAGAAGCACAGGCGAAAATTTTTAAATTCGCACTTTACTTTTTCAACACAACTCGACTGCTCCCATACCCAATATAGCTTTTCCTGTGGATAAAAAACCAAGGTCCCAAGCATGGCCGTATCCAGGATAGGAGAAGGGTAGGGGGTTTGACCCCCCCCCCCCGAAACACACACAAATAATCGTTACTTAGTGGCTTTAAGCTCTGATCTATGTCTTTTAATATATTTTTAGGTCCCCCCAAAATAAATTCCTGGACATGGACCTGGTTCCAAAAGTTTCTAGAAACATTAACACCAGAGTGAGGAAAGTCCTGGCAGCAGCTTCTTGCTTTCTTGCTACAGTAGGCTACTGAAGACTGTATAAAGTGAGCACTACAGCAGTCTACCACAAATCCCTGATTTTTGGATACCCTATGCCAAACGCTATGTATAACTAGCATTTGGCATAGCCTATGCCTAATGCTGGATACCCTATGCCAAACGCTGGATACTTGTTGGTAACCTAACCTGACCTACCTCAATATAAAGGAGTTCTGATTGGTTGATTTTTTAGCTTCACTCAAATCATCAATAGTTGCATTTTTGCTGATACCATGGTATGTGATACCACAGTCTAAAGTCGTTTTCGCAGTTATCGTGGTATCTGATACCACTGTCAAAGGCATTTTTGCAGTTATTGTGGTATCTGGCCAGTTATCGTGGTATCAGATATTCAGATACTACGGTCCGACTGTGGTAACTGGTCCTGGTATCTGAAAAGTCATCTCACTTTCATCAAATTTTGTCAGATTTGTGAGAAAGAAATTTAGCACTTATTGATGTAACTTGATATCTGTTTTTCTTTTGGGATGAATTTGAAAAGTACAATTTCGGCAATAGTTGTTTTTGCAGAGCAATATGTATCAGACGATAACTGCAAAAATGACTAATTGCAGATCCAGTTACCGTGGTAACAGGTACCATCATATCAGCAAAAACTTAACTAATATTGGACTGGGTCACAGTATCCAGAACCTGGCATAGTGTATCCAGCCTTAGGCATAGGGTATGCCAAACGCTAGACATATCAACCGTTTGGCATAGGGTATCCAAAAATCAGGGGTTTGTGGTTGACTGCACTAGCCTACAGGCAACCTACAGGCAAAAAGTTCGCCTCTTTCTGCCAAAATACTACTATTAACCTAAACTATCCTACCGATAAACTTACCTCCCAAAAACTTATATCCTTGCCCATCTTTGCTGCTAATCGGATCCTGGCTTGAATCTGCCTGACAGCATCTTCCCAGCTGTCTCGTGGAGCAACATGGTTGATTACTGCAATAAGACCTAGCAGGAAGGAGCATGATAGCAGAAGTTTGATGATTGTCCTTATATTTAGTCTCATTGTCACCAAGTTAGTATCTAAACCCTGCAGAGTTTCAAAGAAACATTTCCATGATAAATCTTTGAACTCCAGACAGTTTACTTCTTGTCCCCTCCGGCCGGCGAAAAGTCAACATCGAGCAACTTCCTTCGTTTGTGTGCGTGGCAAAACTAGATTTCGTTGCGTTTTGTAGATACCGTGGTTTCTGTTAAAAGCCAGGCTTCACCTTCCAGATTACCAGACGTCCGGAGCTTTCGCATTGTCAAGCCGAGCCCTTCCAGATGTTCATGACAGCGACGGCAGCCAATTGTGCTATTCTTCAACATTTCCTAATATTCCCCGAAGCAAATAAGGCGGCGTTGGAGAGAATTTAAGTTGGCGGCAGCGCGCCGAATTTTTTTTTATGGCGTGCGCCACTACTTTTTTGGCGTTTCCTCTAATTTCAGCATTTTCGCGGTTATTTTTGAATTTTCCAACAAATTTTTGCATTTTTTCTACCAAAAAATGTCAGCTTTGTTATGGTATTTGCAGTCTTCGATTAAAGTGCCATATAGCGATCGTAATGGAGATCCATATGTCTCGCTTTTGGTACATACTCCACGTACCCGACGAAAAATTTGTAGCCTGTGTAGTTGTATGAAAAAGTGTCATGTATTGATATACAGACAGCCAGTCATGGTGAAAACTATTTTCTCGACGGACAAGTATTTCGCCCGGAATCGGGCCCAAACCGGAAAGTTTGTTGAAAGTACCCTGATTTCGTCTTTGAGCTTTTTTTTTTCGCCAGACAAGTAGTTCTGGAGTTCGGCCGGAACCGGGAAATTGGCAGAAGTGGCAGGAAGTTTTCGTCAAAACAGATATGACTTATAGGGGTAAACACACATGCCGAATCCAAATCTGAACTTGGTTTTCTCAGGTGATTAGCTATTTCGCCTTAATCTGTTTCTGAATTTTAATTGTAAAAATGTTCAAGGAGTCTGGCGAAGACTGGATCTGGCTAAGACAAGACCCAGTTGTCTGGATCAGATATTGACTTTTTGGGATCCCATCGAAACCTTTGGTCTTGTTTCTTGAAGAATGATCCGAAAAGACCAGCAAGTTAAAGCTCTTAACGAAAAGCTCCCTGTCAGTGAGAAGCTTCCTCCAGAAAGCACAGCTCTTTTGCGGCATCATAACCACGAGGCATTACACATGTTTCTTGTAAATATTTTACCAGTATTATATTATAACTGAGATTATGCCAGTTCTACAAACAATCATCGTCATTCTGACACTCGGCATTTTCTGATACCAATCACGGGCGTTTTGATCCGTGGGCATTTTGAGTCGTGGGCATTTTAAGCCGTGGGCATTTTGAATTGGTGCCATTTTTAGTGGTCATTTTAAGTTGTGACCGTGGGCATTTTGAGTGTTTGCCCTTCACACTCCTATTTTGAGATCTTTCTTCATCGAGTAAGCAAAGACGATGACACTTGGCATTCTTATGAATGCTCAGCGAAACCGTGTTTTCCTGGATTACACCCAGACATTTGTGTGGCGGTGGAGGGAGGGGGAGTGCGGAAACTTGTGAATCTCGTGTCCCGATTCACACGAGCAGAGCGGCGTTCCATATATAAGAGTGCGGAAACTTGTGACCCTCGTGACATTCCATATATAAGGCCGAATCGCATCCGACCACGGGGGCGAGGGGGGACTTCGGGAATTTCGGAACGTTGCGATCGAATATAAGGATTCCATATTTGGAACATGCGAATAATTTGGGAACATTCGTTGCAAAGAAATATAGGGATCGGGATGAAATTAGGACGTTACAAAGATTATGGGCGTCAGATGTGTTATTTTGAAGTCCGGAAAGAAGGCGCTTGAGTCGAAAACTGCAAGTACCATACAATCCTTGAATATTCAAGCTATACCTGTTGTGTTACTATAAATAGAATTTGTTCAACGGAGGAATCTCCAGTAATCTAGGGCATTTCTGGGGAATTTGGAATTCTCCAGCAATCGAGGTTTTGAAGGGAATTCCAAAGTTTGTCAACGTTCAGTGAAACTACGCTATCGTCCATAAGGAATGACAAGTTTCACCATCCTAGCTTGTCCGGAAGTGTCCGAACTAGCAAAGTTTGTACAGGGTGACGAACCGACAGGCAGTACGAACGCTATTTAGCACTTTGTTTACACGGTTTCGAGCCGACATACAGTTTTCGGTAGAAGTCGTCGTTCCTGCACGGCCGCCACAACCGAAGACAAATCTGTTAGTGCATTTGCTGATGAGCAAAACCAGAACAACAACCTGAAGCCTAGGGAACATAAAGCTCAATGGAAAGAAAATCTGATACATATCACCTAAAACGATTCGGCGTCAGAATTTTACCGGCGGGCCGCCGCCGTCGCCGACACCGACGGCGGCGCATCGAAATGTTTTCGCCGGCGGCTGCTGAGTTACATTCGGCGGCGCGCCGCCGACATTCGGCGTCGGGCACTATTATTTTTATGTCCCCTTTACATTTCATATATCTCTTGCATCCCAGTCACAACTGTCAATTACTTTCTCTTTTCTTCCTACATTTGCATATTTGTTCTGTCTCTTGAATGAATTGCCTCTATGGTACCTTCCAGACATCCGGAATCTGGGGTGTCCAACACCCCGGACTTCTAGATGTGTTTAGCCTGGCTTCACCTTCCAGATCCGTCTCGACAAAAAAACGGCTAACCCCGGTAACTGTACCACGGTAACTGTATCTGCAATTAGTCGTTTTTACAGTCACCGTGATCTGATACACGGTTGCTCTGCAAAACGACAATTGCCGGAATTGCGCTTTTCGAAGCAATCCCAAAGGAACAAGACCAAGGGTGTCGATGAGATCCCAAAAATCTAATATTTGATTCAGACAATCGATTCTTGTATTCGCCAGATCAAGTCTTTGACAGGCTAATCATCAGAGAAAACCAAGTTCAGATATACCTCTATAAGCCATATCTATTTTGATGATACTGACCGAGACTTCCTGCCGATTTCCGAGCGGACTACTAGTCCAGCAAAAAAAATAAACAGAAACAAAACCAGCGTACCTCCTTATCCCTATAAAGAACATCTAATCAACTCTGAATAAAAGTTTGACTTAAAAAAAATCCGGTTACAACCGGATTCCGAAATAATTATATTTCTGGGTAAAAATCCATTGTCATAATCCGACTCAGCCTCTCTTCTTACCCCTTAATCTGTCATCTAATCGAACTTTTGCTTTTAACAAACTTCCCGGGTTTGGCCGGATTCCGGGCGGACTAGTTGTCCAGCGAGAAAATGGTTTTCACCATCGTGTTCGGCATGTCTTTTTACCCATTAATCAAACATTTAATCAACTTCAGATTAAACTTTTATTTTTAACCAACTTTCCGGTTTTCGCCGGATTCCAGTCGAACTACATGTCCGGGTAGAAAATTGTTTTCACATATGTGTTCAACGTGTCTTCTTGCCGTAAATCGAACATTTAATCAACTCGAAATAAAACTTCTAATTTTAACAAACTTTCCGGCTTCGGCCGGATTCCCGGCGAACTACTTGTCTATCGAGAAAATAGTTTTCATCATCGTCTTCAGAATGTCTTCTACCCCTAAATCGAACATCTAATCAACTTCAAATAAAACTTATACTTTTAACAAACTTTCCAGTTTTGGCCGGGTTCCGGGCGAACTACTCGTCCGATGACAAAATAGTTTTCACCATCGTGCTCAGCATGTCTTCTTACCCCATAATCGACTATCACATTAGCTGTTTCAAAATATTTTGTTTGCCCCTTAATTTGAACCCCCTCCCCCACCCCTAAACGTAGGGCTACAAAGCCCATCTACGAACTTGACTGGTCCGACGACCCAACGAATCCTCACACCAAGTTTCATCAAAATATCTCATTCTCTTCGAGAGTTATCGTGCTTACAGACGGACGGACAAGTTTTGCGATGTCATAGGTATCCCTCCACTTACGTTTTGGGATCCCAAAAACTGATATCCAGTCACATCACTAAAGGCGTATTCTCGCCGTTCCCCGAGGACTCCACTTGAGGAGTCCCGGCGTTTTCGTTTGTCCCGAGGACTCACTCCCCGTATTCTCTCTAGTCCCCATCGACGGGGAGTGCTCCGATTATCATCACCATCATAAAAAAGGACTCCCTTTCAGATTCGGAGGGGAATCAATTTTTGCTGGTGTTGGTGCAATGTAAAATTAATTTAAAAACGATCAGAATAATCAAAACCAAATGGATCCAGACTAATTTCGTCAACCACATATTTTTTTGTCGAACAAAATTCATTTTCGAAGCATTCCCCGTGTTTTCGCAGTTTCTGTACGTGGAGTCCGCATGGAGTGACACCCTCTATTCTTGCCGTTCCCTTCGATTCCCCGAGGAGTCCTCGGGGACCGGCGAGAATACGCCTTAAGTGCAAAACTTCTTCCCCACCAATTTGACAAAATCCTAGGCTCGTTTGTTGGTGATGATGAAAGTGAGATGACATTTTCAGATACGACGGTCGGACCGTGGTATCGGAATATCAGATACCACGATGAATGGCCATATACGACGATAATATCAGATACCACGGTAACTGCAAAAACTGACTTTAGACCGTGGTATCAGAGACCATGGTACCTACAAAACGCAACTAATCTTACCGCACTTGCTAGCGGTCATACACGCCAGTCACATTTTACTAGATAAGTGGCTAGATGGCGCGAATGACGGGCGGGAAGTTTAAAGACGATTTTAATGCTACAGACAGTTGAGTGTAAACACGATATTGGGGGGGGGGGGGGGGGGGTTATGTGAATGATGGTGACAATGTGAGATTTTAAAGCCGGTTGCACAATTTTTAACCGTGATAAGAGGATTTCAAGATGTGATGAAGAGGACAATAATTATGTGAATAATTGTTTCTCGAACAATTATGAACTAAAGAGTGTCACAGATTTAAGTATAGAAGACCCAGGTTACCCAGTAGTCAAGAGGGGTCTTTATTTCGTTCTTCATCGTCATCACCAGCCCTGTATGGTTGATTTTGGGGCCACAAGTCGAGAACGCACCGAGCTTTCGAATTTTCTCAAGTAGATTTTCTGTGGGTGGAGCGTAAATTAGCTTGGTATGCTATCTGTAAAGATGGTAATCTGACTTCAAACTAAAAAAATTACTAATATACGACGGTGAAAACCTATTTAATACACTACACACAAAATTGCTAATTTGTTGCTCTCTTACATGTTTAACTTTCAACAGACTGAAATCTCGGTAACAACCTTTTATGTGATGACAATTTTTTAACTCACCCAACACCCGGAACGCTTGATTTTGTAGAATTTCAACATGTTTAAAGTTGGAATTAAATTTACTGGCATACATAGGACATCCCTATATTAAATATGGATGAACAATTGAAAAATAAATGTCTCTTAATGCCATTACCGGTAGAAAATTTTCGAATCAGCGTATTACACCCACGCCTCTCACCATTTTTTGCAGTGAAGTCATTGTGTTTTTTCAAATTATCCATGATTTAAACTATTCATGATCATTTAAATCATATAAGAGCATTACAGTGGGGTTGTTGGAGTGACACGCCCTCGGAAATCGCACGGGATGAATGAAAAATCACGAAACTGGTAATTGTAGCTTTTAAGCACCAGCAGTCATTTACTGGTGTCAGTGAAGCCGTTTGGCAAACCCGGTCTTGATTAGGCAATCCTTCCGGTATCGTATTCGGAAGTAGCCGAAGTCTCACTAGTGACTTCCGGAAAAGGTAGCTGGTATCCTTTCACTGCTTCCGTTTGCATGTTTTGATCTGGATTTTTGTTTTGTTTGCAGGCAGGAATATTTCAAACTCGCCAAATGTTTCCAGTATTTGCCCCCATGGACCAATACGCGTAACTCAATTTCGGCACAAAAAATCCATCTGGTTCAATCTGCTGTAGCAGGCAGAGGCATTACTAGCCAAAATGTTTGGGGGGGGGGACGAGGCATTGCTGATAATTTTTACCGACTTTTTCTGCAGAAAAAACGACTGTTTTCCACACCAAAAATTAAATTTTTGAAAAAAGTCGACTGATTTTCAGAATAACCGACTACTTTGACGAAAAATCGACCAATTTTCAGAAAAACCGACTGTTTTCATTAAAAAATCAACTCTTATGACGAAAAATTGTGGCGCTTCGCGCAGGCTCGGTTATTTTTTATCGACTGGCCGACAGCATAGGGGGGGGGGGGGGAGAGCGTCCCCCCCCCCAGTCGAGAGGGATAATAATGGTAGCAGGTATAATAATAATAACATATCAATGATAAAAGAGTGGAAGATTTTTAAATTCTAAAACTTGAAATCTTCCAAGACTGAACTGAATCACTATTCGTCTCACTGTTCGTGTAATTACAATGATTTGTTTAAGTTTTGTTTATCGTTCCCAATCAATTTTACTGGTAGCTGTTTTTCATTAAATTGACTCAAAAGTGACTGACTCTCAACCCGGGCCGTATCCAGGGGTGGGGGGTTGAACCGCCCCCCGAAACATACAAAAATGATAATTTTTATAGTATTTTCCTTCTGATCTATGTCTTTTTTGTACTTTTTTGCCCGACCAGCTGGCCCCCCCCCCCCGATTACTGAACCAACAGGCTTAAATCTACTGTATTCTTTAAATTTCATTAGGCAATCAACGCAGTCTTGTCGTTTCCAGGCTCATATTCATAGATTTGTGTAAAATAATTTACAACATCAAAAAGTTGAGAGCAGGCCCGTATCCAGATTTTTTTTTTTTTGGGGGGGGAGGGGTTGCCTTTTGCCCTCTCGTTTTTTTATAAGCCCCGCCCATTGCCAGGCCTTATGTTAGGCCTGATGGTGGGGCCATAAACAGTTAATGTCGTTTTTTATTTTTACGAATAAACTGAAACTAAACTAAACTAACACTAGAAACTAAACTAATAGAATAAGGTCCACAGCCTTACTTAAGATATATTTCTAGGACTAAGTATGACCCTTCGACATTTGAAGGTAATATGTTATAGGATGAAGCTGTAAGGTTATAGGAAGATAAAATTTCATACATGGTCTGTGGGGTAGCTGAATGCTAAGTGAGACTGCAGCGTCTAGTTCCGGATCTAATCCAAACCTTCAGTTTGAAAGTGATATTAGTATTTTTCCAAATGTAATTTTGTATGGTCAGTTGGATGTGAGTATCTACATACATTCATACAGACACGCATACAAATTATCTGATTTAACCTGCTGGCCTCGAATCCTCATGGGGCTTTGTCCAGTCGCATATCAGAATCCGACCCATAAATCAGTCAGATTGGGTGGTCGCCACGATATTCGAACGGTTGAATCATCACTTCCTCCCAATCAAAACCCCGGAACCCCTGACCGAGCGTCCGAGAAATCGGTTACTGCACGGTAGCACGCGTTATATTCCAGCGTCGTTTTCAAAACAAAGCCCGCATTTCACGCCACCCAAGATTCATTTCAGGCTCCAACGTTCAGCACACTCCTTCGCTGTTGTTTTTTTCAAAAAAAGATTTCCTGTATAAAACATTTGGTCAGCGCGAGACTTTAAGTGGGGGTTGAACAGACAGCTAACGGCCGGCCGACAGGGGAGGGCAAGTGAAGCTCCAAAATCGGGTAAATTACATCGCTTTTGGCATATGGCACTTCGACAATTACAATTAAAGGGAAATTATGAAACCAACACAGTTGGTCTTCGTAGGCAAATGTACAACGGATGACAGCATTTAAAAGAAATTGTGCTTGAGTTTATTGGACTAAGCTTACTTGATGCCAGCAGGGGCGTCACGACTAGGGGGAGGGGGGGGGACGCCCCCCCCCCCCGAATGTTGTTAGCCAGTTTGTAAAAACAGCTGAGTCGGCGCGAAGCGCCTCGATTTTTCTTAATAACAGTTGATTTCTCGTACAAATAGTCGATTTTTTCTTAAAAATAGTAGTTTTTCTTAAAATCTGCCGATTTTTCTTCAACACTGTTGTTTTTTCTCGGTAATAGTCGCTTTATCTGCAAAAACAGTCGGTAAAAATGACCAGTCAGTCGGTAAATACGTTGCCCCCCCCCCCCCCCCAGGCTGTAGGTACATTTTGGCTAGTAACGCCTCTGGATGCCAGGTAAGCACATCGATCCATTCACTGTTCAGGTACAAGTGTCAAAGGAGACAGAATCGTCCCGAACTTCAAATTTAAAAGTGAAGAACATTTGGGAGATTTTGTCCGAAACTTTTGCAAAAAGAAATCTGATACTATAGGGCAATTCACAATATTTTTCCCTTTTTAAAGAGAACGTGTCCTGGTATTTTTTCTTGTATTGTCGGTTTAGGCTAAAGTTTGTTCAGTAGTCTTGGTCAATTGTTTGATAGAAAAGGGCCTGCATTTCCAGTGTGACAGATGCGAAGCTCGGAAAAGTTACGCCTGCAAAGCTGGAAATGATGTTAAGATATGTCTTGTAAGGAATCGGACATTTTTATTTTAGTATTCGGCAATGGCTTACGTTTGTAGTTGGTAAATATTTCAAGCGTAAAGGGAAGAGCACACAGAGGTAGCAAAAATCCGAAAAGAATAAGTTCGTTTGATGAAATCGATTATCTGTGGAAAACGGACAAACGAAGTAACTTTTTATCGGGTTTTCAGGCCTATTTAAGTGAATAAGTGATGTGTAACTAGGCTGTCGGATCTCAGCCCTGTTCAGTTAAACTTTAAAGCAAAAGTATGGCAAAATTGGCTGTCAAAGTGATATTCTCTTTGTAATTATTTCACCATAAACCATACTAGATCCACTGGTGGTGCCTATTCCGTGAACAAGTCCGACCGAAGAAGCCTGTCCATTAGTCCTGAGCGATGCCTCAGCGGTGTTGTCGTCCCATTCGGGTACTAACGAGGTCGTTTAGCCGTCCTCAAATCTCGGTCATAAGCTCACCTTAATGCGTGTTCTTCTCCCGTCTTCGTCTGGTGTCCAGTTCGGCTTAGTCATCGCTCCAACAGGACTAATTTCTGAAAGTCCTACATTCTCTATACTTGTGACAGAGAAATGGTAAAATATGGATATGGCAATGACCAAAACTGACTTGATTTCACTTTATGCCCCGAAGTCAGTACACAAATTCCGTTGCTCGGGAAGCAGGTTCAGATTTTCTACTCATCAACATCTGGATCAATTTTAATGATGAACTGGATTATGGCGAATCCTAGGCTGTCAGAGCAAGGCGGATCTATTGCATGCGAAGGACGTGTCCAAGGTCTATCCTCCTCTTCCTCAGCACATGAGTAACAGGAGGCTGGTCTGATTTTCTACATGTTTCTGCACGACTGACTCTTTGTTGGCAACTTTGCACAACTGACTCTTTGTCAAGTAAGGAAGCAACTTGTTAACGGCCCGCAATTTCAAGAGGCAGAGTAACAAACAAGACCAATGGTTTCGTTGGGATCCCAAAAATTCAATATTTGATCTAGACAACTGGGTCTTGTCTTAGCCAGATCCAGTCATCGCCAGACTCCTTGAACATTTTTACAATTAAAATTCAGAAACAGATTAAGGCCAAATAGCTAATCACCTGAGAAAACCAAGTTCAGACATGGATTCAGCATGTGTGTTTATCCCTATAAGTCATATATGTTTTGACGAAAACGTCCTGCCACTACTGCCAATTTCCCGGTTTCGGCGAAACTCCAGAACTAATTGTCCGGCGAAAAAAGA
This sequence comes from Branchinecta lynchi, assembly GCA_023053575.1. Classification (NCBI taxonomy): domain Eukaryota; kingdom Metazoa; phylum Arthropoda; class Branchiopoda; order Anostraca; family Branchinectidae; genus Branchinecta; species Branchinecta lynchi. Next base: position 12,553,223 of record JAKZAP010000002.1, read on the forward strand.
AAGCTAAAAAATGAACTCAGGGTATCTTCTTTCCCTAATAATGAACATCTAATCAACTTCAAATAAAAATTTAACTTATAACAAATTTTCCGACTCCAGCCGGATTCCGGTCGAACTATGTCCGTGTAAAATATGATTGCCACACATGGATTGAGCATCTCTTCTTATTCCTAAACCGGTTATCTAATCAACTAGAAATAAAACTTTAACTTCTACCAATTTTTCGGTTTTGGCCGGCCGGATTCCGGGCAAACTACATGTCCGGATAGAAAATTGTTGTCACGTAAGTGTTCAGCATGTCTTCTTGCCCTAAATCGAACATCTAATCAACTTCAACTAAAACTTTTAATTTTAACAAACTTTCCGGTTTGGTCCAGATTCCGGGCGAACTACTTGTCCCTGGAGAAAATGCTTTTCACCACCTTGTTCAGCGTGTCTTCCTACCCCTTAATCGAACATCTAATCAACTTAAAATAAAACTTTTACTTTTAACAAACTTTCCGGGTTGGGCCGGATTCCGGGCGATCTACTTGTCCGTCGAGAAAATGGTTTTCACCATTGTCTTCAGCATGTCTTCCTACCCCTAAATCTAACATCTAATCAACTTAAAATAAAACTTTTACTTTTAACAAACTTTCCGGTTTTGGCCGGATTCCGGGCGAACTACTTGTTGAATGACAAAATGGTTTTCACTATCGTGTTCAGCATGTCTTCCTACCCCATAATCCTACCCACATTAGCTGTTTCAAAACATTTTGTTTGCCCCTTAATTTGAACCCCTCCCCAACCCCTAAATGTAGGGCTACAAAGCCCATCTACGAACTCGACTGGTCCGACGACCAAACGAATCCTCACACCAAGTTTCATCAAAATATCTCATTCTCTTCGGGAGTTATCGTGCTTACAGACGGACGGACGGACGGACAGACGGACAACTTTTGCGATGTCATAGATATCCCTCCACTTACGTTTTGGGATCCCAAAAAGATGAAATATTGCTTTTCCGACGAAAGGTGGGAGGGACCAGGGGACCAGAGTATAGCACTTGCATCTTGACCGCTAAGTTTGCAGATAGTGTACGGTTCCGGCACGATCGTGTTAGTATAGCAGATGCTTGGTGCGATACCCCCTTTTTGGGATATTTTGTCTACGGCCGATAAAAATGAATTTAGAAGGCATTGGTTCAAGTTCGTGAAATATCAGCTCCAGGTCCTGCGGTGAAAAAAAACAAGACCAAAGGTGTCGATGGGATCCCAAAAATCTAAGATTTGATCCAGACAATTCGGTCAGATATTCTATCTACCTATCTATACCTCTATAAGCCATATCTATTTTGACGATATTGACCGAAACTTCCTGCTTTACTACGGCCAAATTTGCGGTCTCGCCCGAATTCCGAGCGAACTACTAGTCCAGCAAAAAAAGAAAAATTCAGAAACGAAGTCGACGTATCTCCTTATCCCTATAAAGAAATTTAACCAACTTTAAATAAGATTTTGACTTAAAAAAATGCGGGTACAACCGGATTCCGGACTAATTATATGTCCGGGTAATAAATGATCATTATATACAGACTCAGCGTCTCTTCTTACCCCTAAATATATCATCTAATCAACTTCAGATAAAGCTTTTACTTTTAACATATTTTCCGGTTTGGCCGGACTACAGGCGAACTAGTTTTCCGGCGAGAAAATGGTTTTCACCATCGGTTCAGCATGTCTTCTTACCCATAAATCAAACATTTAATCAACTTCAAATGAAAGTGTTACTTTTAACCAACTTTCCGGTTTTGGCCGGATTCCGGACGAACTGCTTACCCGGCGACAAAATGATTTTCACCATCATGCTCAGCATGTCTTCTTACCCCTAAATCAAACATTAAATCAACTTCAAATGAAACTTTTACTTTTAACAAACTTTCCAGTTTTTGCCGGATTCCGGACGAACTACTCGTCCGGCGAGAAAATGGTTTTCACTATCGTGCTCAGCATGTCTTCTTACCCCTAAATCAAACATTTAATCAACTTCAAATGAAACTTTTACTTTTAACAAACTTTCCGGTTTTTGCCGGATTCCGGACGAACTACTTGTCCGGCGAAAACAATGATTGTCACCATCGTGCTCATAATCGACTATCACATTAGCTGTTTAAAAATATTTTGTTTGTCCCTTAAACTGAACCCCCTCCCCCACCCCCAAATATAGGGCTACAGAGCTCATCTACGAACTCGACCCCTTGACCCAAATAATCCTCATACCAAGTTTCATGAAAATATCTCATTCCCTTCGAGAGTTATCGTGCTTACAGACGGACGGACGGATAACTTTTGCGATGTCGATGGTTTTGTGGCAAACGGATATGGCATTGTAGAGCCCATAGTCGCAGCTGGCAATTTAAAGAATAGTTGCAACGCCCTAGAACACATAGCTGGAAGGGCGTATTTTTCTAAATGTGTATTTTCATGCCACTTGCCTTCGGCCAAGTGCCTTATAGCGATCGCAATTTCTGTCCGTCCGTCGGTCTGTCGGTCCGGGTTTTGCTATTCGGTCACTTCCATATAAGCAAGGACGATGAAACTTGGTAGGCATAGTAGGCACCCGAAAAGGATAACTTGGACACAGTCACTTCCCCGATCGACCGTCGTGGGGGGAGTGGAAGGAAGGGGAATCCGGAATCTTGAGGTATTTATAAATTTTGAACAGGAGATCGGATCTTAATGAAACTTGATATTTGGAAAGAACTCGTGTCTCAGACGACCCACATCAAATCCGAACCGGAAGATATAGACTCTATAGACTCTGGGGGAAGATAGAGAGGGGACCAGAAATCTTGGGAAACGCTTAGAGTAGAGTAGAGGGATCCAGATGAAACTTGGTGGGAAGAACAAGCACAAGTCCTAGATACATCATGGACATAACCAGATCGGATTCGGGCACTGTGGGTGTAGCGGGGGGGGGGGGGAGGGCGGAATTCTGGTGATCCTGCGAGTTCGGTACGTCCAGATGTACTAGAATGATGAAAGTCGGCAGGCATACGAGCGGACCGAATAGACTGACTTGAGAATAGTCGTTTGCAAGATCCAAAAATCGTGGGGGAGTGGAGGGATGGGGAACCCGGAATCTAGTGGCATTTATAACTTTTGAACGGATAATCGGATTTCAATGAGACTTGACAAGTGGAAAGAGCTATCATCTCAGATGTTCTGTGTCAAATCCGGACCGGACCTGATACTTGGGAGGGGGGGAGGGGCACCCGAGTGTTCGTGAAACGCTTAGCATTGAGTTATCGAGATGGAATGTGATGGAAGTATAAGGTATGTTCTTGACAGAACAAGATCATATCTGGCTCTTTGGGGGACTCTTTTGATCGCGATTTAGGATACTTCCAGATACGCCAAGTATGATTAAACTTGGCAGGCATAATGGTGACCCGACCAAACAGACTTAAGAACCCGACACAATGCCCTAGGAAAACTTCCTTTCCAGTATCCGACCATTTTTCGGGGTAAATTATTAACTTCCGTAGGTTGCGAACAGATGGTCCGATTCGAGTGAAACTTTATAGATGAGAAGAACTGATGACCTAGATATGCAAAATATGGGTCCGAACCCCATGTGACCATGATTGGAGGGGTCGGAGCCGCGGGGGAACTTGTGCCATACACACACAAACAAACGGATGGGCCCAGTGGGATGCAAGTTGGAAACTACCGAGCTTATGTGGCCTAGATTTGTTATTTGGCGTCCGAACGGATCCTACCACGGTAGGAGGAGCACGAAGCGGAATCCGGGAATTTGTATATATGCTCCAACTCGTGTTAAATTTGATGGACGGGAAAAGGAGGTGTTAGAGATTCGAAGTTTATGTGTAGGAGTCTTATTCGGCCACAGTGGGGGGAATTGGAGGGGGAGGCCCGGAAATTTTGTATCTCGCATAGGAGTCATACGATTGGAGTGATTCGAATGAAACTTGGAAAGTAGACAGATCGTACACCATAGATGACATGTTTAGGTTCCAGACCGGATCCGAGCACGGTGGGGAGGGCTATTGGAATTTTGGAGAAAATGCTCAGATTCGAGTGATATGTGGTAAGAAATTATGCTTTAGATGATCCATTTATGTGTCCGAGCCAGATTCGGCCAAGGTAGGGTTAGTTGGAGGGGGGTTTTCCGGAAGTAATGTTGCCACGTCTAGGATCAAACGAGTGGATATAAACCTAGAAGGTAGTCATTTGCCCTAGATGATCCGAGGCGGTGCCAGAAATTTTCAGACTTCAGTGAAACTAGATATCCTACGTCTAGGTCCGATCCTAGGGGTTTGAACGGGGTATTTTGTGAGGTTCTCATCTACTTTATCGCACCACCTACTCGTACCACGTGACATATGAGCTGTTTTTCATATATTTTGTGTTTTTTAACTCGTTTATTGGATATGTTCTTGTTTTTGTTTTGTTTGGTGTTTCCTTTTTCTTTTTTTTTTTCCTACTTCATATTCTGTTCTTGTCATCTGTGATCGCGTGACGGGCTACAAATAAACTAACTCATTCACAGTTGCAGTAACAAAATATCAACCTATATGATAAATAAAATCTACTTGTACATTTGAATAATCCCTACTATTATTAACTTAAACATAAAAACAAATCATAGGAGGAGTAACTGTGTGACATGGTTGAACACTATACTACCTACTGTGACTGGAGTGCATTCCGTACCCCCCCCCCCCACACACACAATGGGGGATGCTTTTAGAAAACTTCATACTATTATTCGCTTAAATGTAAAACAAAAACATGGGAGGAGTAATTTTGTACCATATCCTACCTAATGTTTTGAGCTCATTAGGTAACCCCACACAATATCAGATGCTCACAAACAAACACGCTTCCGGAAGCAAATCCCATATGCTTAATTGGCTGTATCCCTTGAAACCGGACATGCCCCCGAATCCCTGGATAATAACGTTATCAGTTTCATGTTCTTGTCACGGAAATTCCCCATCACTTTCCCTGGGTACTGTCAGTCCAAAAGTAATTTCGCAAATGAGATGATCTGATTAGAGGGATTTAGAAGGCGCGGATTGGCTGATCGCGTAAACTGCACATGCTAACATCTGCAGTTTCTCTGTAATATACTTACTATCTGCAAATGACTGATCAATGTACACTGATTGCGAATCTGCAGGAAACCCGGAGTAACGTGGGAGTGTGTACATATGTTTGTGAGATAAGCCACTTAGTTTAATTAAGTTTTGCAATATTATCTGTGATTGCTCTCTACCAAAAACATGTTCACCAATAGTGGTTTACCATTAGATGCAGCTGACGGTGACACAAAGACAGCTGGGTTAACAATGATAGTCTTAAAACTATGCACATAAAGAGGCCTAACAGCCTTACTTGAGGAACATCATTTGTTTATTTACGCTTGCGTCTGACGACTCCTAGCCAGTGGCAAAATGTGTAAGGAATTTCGCGTTATTGCTTTCTCACTTTAAAACTAAAGAAGAATACTGCAATCAATACAATATGACTTTTAAACCGCAAGACACAAAATTAAATAAAGAAAAATGCAAATTTATTGTATTTTCTTTATTTAATAGTTTGTTCTTCTTATCTTCAGATTACTGTGCGCATATGCGATCTGTGCCTTACAAAACATATTCCTTGCTAAGAAAACGCTGCGTCGTTACGGCTTATCAGATAATAAATTTCTGAATCTGAAGCTTGACCATTAATAATCTCTCAGCATCACAGCATCAATTTCCATCCTTTCAACATTTTATGGTTCTGCCCAATTACTTTCGAAAATTAATAAATTTCTGAAAAGAGATAAGCCGCTGATATAAAAGATCAATTTTGGTTCTCATGGGCACAGCACAGAGCGGTCAATTTACTACCTTAAAACGTTTTACTGGTGAGCCCCTCAAGAAAAAAACCCCTGGGCTGATAGAGTCATAAATTTCTTACGGGTGATGAAGTTTGATATGAAGAATATGATCGTTCAGTGGAACCCCCTTAAGACCAAATTTTATATTCCCCAAATCCACTAAATTTAAGTGTTTGTGAATGAAGTCATGTATATGAGGCCCTTCTGGCATAAATGCCACGAATTCTTGTACTGATGTGTTGCTGATGTGCTAGGGATTTCGCTGAGGGGTTTATGAGACCAACCCACTTTGAAGAACAGAGCTACTAAAACTCAAGCGTTGCTTATTTAGCTCCGACCCTCAGACTCGACAAATCCCAGACGAGTCAATACGAACGAAGCAAGTCCTTTCATCAAATATTCTTCAATTACTATCAGTACTATCAAAACTGTGACGACTATCGGCTTACGACATACGACAAAATAACAACTCGGTAATACTTACAACTGAACTATGATATAGGGGATCAACTAAAGGCAGGAAAGGAAGGGAAGGGAGAAAAGCAGGAAGACACACTAAAACCAGGAAGGGCATACTAAAACGAGGAAGGCTGTCATCAGATTTCAACACTGCGAAAAATTAGAAAGCCGCACCGTTCCCTTCCTCTGTTTAGTATTCTTTGAGGAATCAGCAACTTTTCAAATTAGAAGTTCACCATCCGTTCCTCGTTTTAGTACCCTGACATAGGTAGACATTAAGTTCAGTGAGGGGTCGGCAGCTATCAAACTTGTAAATAACCTTTTCATTCCTAGTTTTAGTAGCTGGTCACCGGTAGTACCTTAAAGTACCTAAAGTCTTTGAGGTGTCGGCAACTATCAAAATTTAAGGTACACCATTTCTTTCCTCGTTTTGGTAGCTTGTCACGGGTAGTACTAATATGAGGAAGGAAAATGTGAATTCTATCTTCTTTTCTGTTTTAGTAGCTTGTCGTTTTAGTAGCTGGATAGTTCCTTAGAGAACTAAAACAATGAAAGAAATGGTGGACTTTGAATTTTGATAGTTGCCGACAACTCAAAGACTAATAATTGAGAATCCACCATTTCCTTCCTTGTTTTAGTACTTTAAGGTACTACCCTTGACAAACTACTAAAACGAGGAATGAAAAGGTTAATTACAATTTTGATAGTTGCCGACCCCTCACTGCACTTAATGCCTACCCATGTCAGGATACTAAAACGAGGAAGGGATGGGGAATTTTGGATTTGAAAAGTTGCCGACCTCAAAGAGTACTAAACAGAGGAAGGGAACGGTGCGGCTTTCCAGTTTTTCGCAGCCTTGAATTCTGGTGACATCCCTCCTGGTTTTAGTATGTACTTCGTTAGTTTTCCTGTTACTTTAAGTAATCCAGAACTAGCAATTAAATTTAAAGTTGAAGATCTGATGACGACCCTTTAGGAGAAACATGGTGGGTTACACGAGAAACGGCAGTAATTTTCACATGCAAAAATCCTTTTCACTTTATAAAACAAAATGATTTAGCCCAATGAGGTTTTGTTTTTTGGATTGTTTGGCTGGCACATACAATGAAGCTATTTTTTGTTGTTTGCTGTATTTTCTTTACATATTTAACTTCGAGGGAACATAATCAGTAACGATAATAATATAGTTTGACACCCCCACAATAACGTATGGCATTCAAACCAACTTACTGCTTATTGACAAAGTGACAGTTAATATCTTTTAAAGTCTAAAGACCGTTGATAACTGTTTGGACCGTTTGAGGTAAAGAGAAGAAAACTGCTCGTGAATATGGCTTATAATAATAGATAGCCGTATAGTAACATCACTGCACAGCAATCGCACAATATAGACCACGGGGCACACTGTTTGTCGCACTACTTTCGGGAAAGATTATCCAAGGATTGTATTCAAAGCATTGAGACGACAAGTGATCACACAGATAGAAGGCGTCAAACAGTTAATCAAATTGGCTCTGAAAAAATATGAGACAGGGCAGCAGCTGAATCTTACTGGTATCGAAACCGTTGAGGAAGAACCACAGAAAGGGCTTAGGTACGTGATTCATTATCAAACCCGTATCCAAACCGAAAGTCATATCGGACAGATGTTCGTACAATAGCTTCGTTTGGCCGCCAGACTCCCTATTGACACAGGATTTGTTTCAGGCTAATTTCCACCACTAATTGATTTTCCCCTCCACCTGCTGGAAAACCAAACAGAAAAATCTTGCCATCATGCTTTTTGGAATCCAGAAGCCCCCGCTTCGTTGATAAACGAAAACCAGAGGATCACCTGGTTAAGAAGCACGCGTGTGGCGTCGGGTCGCAATAAAGGCCATTAATGAAACAGACATGACTTAAAGGCCGACAAGGCCTGCTCCCCGGAAGTCCATTACAGCAAGGGAAGAGCCGTTACCGCAAACTTTCAGCGACCCGCCATGTGTCCCTCTGACGGATTGCTCTTTAACGTCACACTGACCGCATTCGTAAGATGCAACCTATGTCTGGACATCTCTTGTCTGTGTTATAGCTTCCGGTAGTCCTGGTAAGGAGTCGGATTCTCTCTTTAATTTGATGTAAATGAAAGAGATTGAAAAGCCCGAAAATCTCTCCGGAATTGTCAGAATCTTAAAGTCCGTTAGAGCAGCAAGAACTTTACAAATCCTGTAAGGATCCTAGAATCCACAGGGACACATTCAACAAAATGTTAAACCCCCGTAGCATCAGTTCTAATTTCTTTCATATATCTTACTTTCTAGGGTTGTCATTCTAGATTCACCCCGTGACCTTTTTCATTAAAATTTGTACCGCCTCTACTCTTATCTACCCTTTAAACAAAAATTTAAATCATTATTCTACAAACATATTTAGCTTTCAATACTTTATAACCATCGAAAGAAATAGAAAACCGTGATTTTCGGGGTTTTTTCTTGATCAGCTAATTATCCCTCTAGGATGATGTGCGAGGGATAAATATAAATTCGGATATTTCGGTTGCACTTCCGGCAAACCGTCCTCAGCAAAAAACAAAACAAAACTAAATCATAAAATCCACCACAATCACAACAGGTTTTGTAGAAGATTTTTTCAAAAGTGGTCAACGTATAATGGATTTTTCGAGTGGGCCGTTTTCTGGGTGAAAGCTTCTGCGCCTTCCCAGACGGATGATAAATTGTAAATATACACAGAGCTCAGAATTGTAAATAATCACAGATTTGTACATATACATTTTTAACACGCACATTTTATCTTTCGTTATTTTATTTTTATCTGCATCCGCACCGTTTTCTTCTGGTTGTAGCTACATCTCGTCTTATTGTCTGTTGGTTCCGCATCGTTCTCCTGTTGTGATTGTGGTGGATTTTATGATTTAGTTTTGTTCTGTTTTTCGCTGAGGACGGTTTGCGGGAAGTGCAACCGAAATATCCGAATTTATATGTATCCCTCGCACATCATCCTAGAGGGATAATTAGCTGATCAAGAAAAAACCCCGAAAATCACGGTTTTCTATTTCTTTCGTAATGAATGGTCAGCTTGGCTTCAAACCTTATATTTATATTTATAAACCATCCCATCTCAACTCCATTTGTAAACTACAAATTTTTCGACTACCCCGCTTAAAAATATATACTTGTAATATACTTTAAGCGGATCAATTTAAACATGAAACCATTTTATTTTCAAATCCATTTTTACAACTTTTTGTGGTTTAACGTGAGAGGAAAATAGCTGACTACAATACCGAACTAAATTATCAAGAATGCAGCCTACAATTATTCATTATATCTCAGGCATGCGAAACAAATTTACGATAGGCTACCACACCTACCCATACGCTACTACACGGCTGATATGCAACATCAATTTCGTACTAGGGCTGAAGCCAATTGGCATTATATTGCTGAAAAACTTTCCCAAATCATTTGAGGATTTCTCGGAATATTTTGCCGAAATACTAGCATTGACTTTACCTTGCCAAGGCTTCTTCCGAACAAGTTATAATCGACTTAACATCGCTTTGTAAGGAATCTGCTAGGGTATTGAGAGAAGAAGGATTTAACTTTCAGCCGCTTATAAATCCGCTGAATTTATGTGAAACGCACTCTGTTAGAGCGTTTTTTTTTTTTTTACAGACACTCACACATTCCGAATGTCGTTCAACTATCTCTGCCTCCCCTTCTCGTGTCATGAAGCAACTGATTGTTGCGTGTCAGAATAACATATTATTCTGACACGCGGTCAACAACCAAAGGGATAAGTATCGTAGGTAGTCCACGAGGATCTCACTTCCCTAGTCCTCTCATCGAAGACCTCCTCTTCCTTCCCAACTACCTGAAACCTTCCAACCCTGCAACGTGCGATTTCTAGCTTTTACGAGGGGGCCGTTGCCACAAATGGTAATTTCCGGGCTTTTTGACGATTTGTGACAAAAGGGAAAATATAATCATGTTTGTGACGATCGACGACAAGTGATCACGATCACTTGACGATCAACCTTTACTATAACCATATTATGGCTATGGCAACCATGGCAGGCCTGGTGCTCTTGATAACTACGTGAGTCCGGTCAAAGTATATCCTACAGGAAAAGTTCCATTACTATTATTACTGCTACACGTATCTGTGCGGAGAATCAACCCTTTTCTCAGGACCCTAGTGACGGGAATCACCTTTTCAACCTCACTATTTTTTAGTTTAATGATAGTGTTCATCTATAATGACCATCAGTAACCCTTAGGGCCTCGGTAAAGCAGTAACACCTGTCGTAGCTACTGCTTTTACGCCGCACAAGCCATGGTAGTTTCAAGTAAGTAGACAAAGAAGGACTGAAACTATCTGACCAAAAATTAATATACCCCACAGACACATGGCACCAGGTGCAGACGGATGCAAATGAAGACTTATGTCTGCAAGTGTTATGAACTTGTAAGTTCCGGATTACTAAATAGGCAGTACAAGTAACATTTCTTGAACATATTTTATGTCCAGTACTACGACGGAGTGTTATACAAGAGCTTGTACCAAATAAGAAGTACATTTCGCTTCAAAATTTATTAGATTTATCTGTCACGGTCCCTTGTGTGACGCATCATCTTAGAGTAATATTTATCAAACCCCGTGACACGAGGATGTGAACTGCTCAGACTTCAGCGGGATCACTTTTCTTTGAGTCTAGCGAAGAGCCAGAAATGTCACCACAACCTGACCACAACAAACATTGTTGATTGGTTTACATGAGATTTGAATAATTTTTTGGATTCGCTTGATGTCGTTTCTTGTTCTTCCCAAGGTTCACTGGCGTGTTTGGGACTTAGTCATATAAAGTACTGTAGTTTGCAAATTTGATATTTCAGAAATCATTAAGCTCTTTCAAAGTTTAGTAAGTAAGTAGAGTATTTAATACCCGTATTTGTCAGTCAGAACAAAACGGAGTAAAGAAGGAAGATGAGAAAACGAAAAAGAAGAGATATTTAAGGCACAACACAGATACATACACATGACATTTTACATAACAGTTACGCAATCAAGAACTATAAAAGTGTTAAACAAGGGGTGGTTCCATTTCACCTGGACATTTGATATCACCTGATTCACTGCGATACTGGGCTCCGTAATCTTGGTTTTTTCAGTCAAGTAAAACAGAGCAAAATAACACCAGAGAGTACCGCCAAGACTTGACAAAATTGACACACACTCGAATAGCAGCGATACTACCACCACTAGCGATAGAGACCGTTCCTAATGAAACTCATTCAGTCGTTCAACATCACTGGCTCCGATAACCTGATATCCTGAACGTAGCAAAAGAATGATACACTCTCCATTGTTTCCTTGGTGTGTGCAGACCGCACCTTTGCTTTACCAGAAATTTCTAAACCCCTAAGTTTGTCTCGCTTTAAATGCGGCAAGCGCAGTGGGCGGTGCTACGAGTATAGCCCATTTGCGAAGTATGGAAAGCATAGGTCTTCGTAACGGCAATTCACGTTCGCCTACGCGAATTTGATGTCGCTAGCGGAAAAAATTCGCTTCACTAGGCAAAAATTTAGCACCGCGCTATTTTCGCGTCGCATCAGTTCGTGCTAAGGAAATTCAGGAAATCAACGGTCAACCTGCCACCCTATTGTCGTTCTAGTCCTACGCATCGTATCCACGTATACATATCTAGTGGCTAATTCGTTCACGTATCCGCTGCCAGTGGGGTCGACGAAACGAATTCGCTGAGCGGCGCGAAAGAACAAAATTCGTTGGCGGAAAAAATTCCTCGTCCACAAGGACAACGCAGCAGAAACTTTACAAACCTGAAGCAAAGGGACCGGAGCTGACGTTTTTGGGTCTTAGTCAACAAAATTCCAAAACAGCGCGATATACAGAACACGCGGCAGTGCGACAGCGTTATACATGTTCGCGAGGTACTTTCGGCATAAAAGGATTATTTCCTCTTATTCATCCAAGATCTCTTCATCATAAGGATGTACAATATACACAACAATTTGGTTTGTTCAAGCCACCCTTGCATCATCTCTTGCACTTTAGCGATCGTCAGATTTTCCACGAACACACTTTATTTCCTCTATCGCTTCTTGAACATTCAAGCTCAAGAATAGTTTTTGTTAGTTATGACCCGCTTTTTAAAAGACACACTCAAACACCAAATAAAATAAAGCCATGAAATACACTTCAAAAACACTAAATATACATACAATTTTGACGCATCGACATGTACACCAAACGGGTTCAGGATTAAAAAATTGGCTGAGAACAGTGCGTGCTTAATAGCCATACCCACCCACGTTAAACAATCACAATATCCGTTGCCATGTCCAGCAGAGATTTAAAATCATAAGCAGCTGGATTGTGCGCATAATAGGGAGATCTTCGAAAAACCACCCCTTTAATACGCATTTGAGTCATTTGCGAAGAAAAGACCGTAGCAGGCGAGGTAGCAGGACGGCTATTTTGGCCTGTTAACGAAGACGGAGACAGCGACTGTTTTTCAACCAGCGGCCGTATGAGCTCCTATTTAGCAATAAGTAGTCGGACGTTTACCATGAACGGAAACTATCAGGGCCTAACCAAACAACTTCTTAGGTAGATCTATGATAATCTATGAGGTTTCACACCATAGCAACCATTTAAACGGAAAACCTGAACCGCAAACACCTGGCTGTCGACTTAATGGAAGGCTCTCCGAAAACCCAACCCGTTCATACCCTCTTAATATCCTAATCCTTCTTGATCAGAACCTAACAGGGCCTTATCAAATAACTTCATGAAAGACAACCTGTGAAATTTCGTACGACAACACCCATTTAAACGACTCAACATTTCTGATCTTTAAATTTTAAACTTTGACTCCTCGCGGTCTGTTGATGATGCATAACTATACTTTTAATGAATACGCCACCCTTTGTCCAGGCAGGATGTCCGGCACTAAACTACGGTTTCCCGGATCTCAGTGACGACTTCTGCGGTTAACCCTCCATATCTGGTCTAACTAAACGAAGGAGTCTTATGTGCGATCATTTGAATTTCCGTTGGATAACAGGTGGAGCTTGGGGTGATTCACTTGACTGATTTTTGTTCACGGAACTCTACACTGTGTAGGCTAGGCTACTGCAGGTAGAACCAACCCTCTTTTGTACTAGCATTGTATGGACGTTTGAGATGGTCAGTGAGGTGGGGTGAGCTAATGAGGTTAACCCCGTTAACTTTAGTGTGGGTTTTATAGGGGAAGCCTGAAGATGGTTCCCAGACCTGGACTGAAGTCCTAATCTCAGCTTCAGCTGCTGCGTGACACACACCCCGTCCAATGTGATTGATCATCATCACGACGAACCATGGTTTCAAGCAAAAACCATTCATATCCTATACAGCAACTAATTCCAAGTAAGAAAGAAAGTAAAAACAAACGAAGACATTCAAAATATTCTTGAAGATGAACCATTTACAAGTTGATATCGAAAACCAGCAAACTATCTTTTTTTTATTTCGAAAAGCTTTTTGTCTCAATAAGCCCCAGATTCCACTGGCGTGTACGTCCAGACCCAACGTGCTCTCATTGGCTGACAATCACCAAAAATGGCAGTTACGATATGTTACAATGGCTTCCGACAGCGTACTGTTGCCAGTGGAGACCTTTACTCTTAGTTTGTTTACACGTGGTGACGATTCTGCGTCCCAAGCGTTTGTAGTTCGGGGACAAACTCTAGATAGCGGGCAGACTACAGTCTTGTTAAGGAATATCCTGCCATTTCCATCCCACTGCTAAAGTCTTTGATTCCAGCTTGGCCTTCCGTCTTGCGAAAGAGTCTCCTTTAGTTCGTTCAGCTTCTTTTCAGATTTTACGCTGAACGACTTCTATGCGCCTAGCCCGCCTACGCCTAGTGTTTTGTACGGCTGGATATGTACTAGGCTATACCGTCTCCGAGAGGGGGCGGGGTAGGAGGTTTGACCCCTGTTTGCGAAAGATAGACAAATACCGTTTTTTCGAAGGCTTCACGTCTGATCGGTGTTCTTGTTTTACTATTAGGTATGGATGAGGTCCGACCCACGTGGAGACCCCACCTCAAAAAATTCCTGCATATAGACTTGACTATAAAAAAAAGTCGAGAAGCTTTCGAGGGGGGGGGGGGACATGCGCTTAGTACTGATGATCTGGTACGGGCAAGGAACACGAATACAACACTCAGATGGCGGATATGTCGGCGTTCATCTGAAAAGTCGGTAGTGTGTCACGGAATCATGACAGCTAAGTGACAATTGCTAACACGCTCTGTGGTGACGAAACACTTGTGAGATGTCCAAGCCCTATTACATAGCATAGCCCATTTTCACTTTCCGCTAAGTTCATCGATGACAAGTGTATGTCAGCACCTTTGTTCACGCAATCTCTGACAACAAACATCAAGCTTCCTATTGCATGCTTCGGGACCTCGACCATGAACTCCAAACAAAAGCATAATATTCATCCCAAACCACAACAAGCGGAAAAGGCTACGGCGTGAGACTCAACCTGCTCCAGTGGTGACCACAAAACAATATCCAAGCCTAGTCATAGCAAACTTCGTGTTTTTCAGATGCTGTGAACAACTAGAGACGAAAGCAAAGATGGATTCTCACGATATCTGTTTCTTCTGACGATGTAATAGTCAAGGGTGCTTCTGAATATCACAGGTCGATCGATCAATCTCGTGAATGGGTTCATTTCGAACGCGATATTTCCGTTACAATCCCCCTCATTACTTCAAATTGTTCAAACAATCCAATATATCCTTTCCAAACAGGAAACACAACCCCATCTGTAATGATATCTTGTCTATTCCAACATACTCTTTCTGACCTCCTTTCCTGTTGACCAGGGAAACTGGTCGAGACCCGAAGTCGTAGGTCATTAGAAACCAACCGTTACCTTCCCTATAGTCTGAACCAGCTTACTTGAATCGACTGAGGTCAAACTTAAATTAGATGGCTAGAGCAACCTTATGAGTTTGTAAAAAGTGACTTTGGTCCGACTGCATGGTTTCCACTTATTTTTTTCTGTTCTGTTCTCTTCTTTCTTTTATTTCTGTACTTCTTCTTATCATCCAGTTTCCCTTCCTTTTTCTGAAAAACTATGTACAGATTAATTTGAAGTGAATACTTTTTTTTATGTTGCCCTAGCATGTAAATTCGGGCTTTCCTGTAGTCAGAGGTACCGACTACATGTGTGAAGAATAATATGAGTATGTTAAAAGATCTGTTTATGTAATTTAGTTTATAAAAGTTGGTTTATATAATAAAGATTATTATTAAGCTTCAGATACTGCCAGTCTGCAGTATCTGAAGCTTGTAAAAAGATTAAATTTGGATATTCTAAGATTGTGTCAAACCGGTCTAAGTATAACCGTAAGTCTTTGGTTTCTTTGTATTCAGTTTTTTGCGATCACTCTATACTCTATCTTTCTGGCACTTTCGTTCTATTGAAAAAGAGTGATATACGTAAACTACGTACATGTTACTACAAATACTGTAAATACCTGCTTTATTTGCCTATATCGTATCGAAACCGGATAATAATAAAAAAAATACAAAGCCCCCGATATAACGGCAAAACTCCAGAAGCTTCATAAAAATTTATCTGGACAAGCACATGAACGGCTTACTCCATATCACGGGCTCATCCGTTTGTTCTGTTGATTTTTTGTGTTTATTTTGTGGTATTAGTGTCTCTTCAGTTGTTTATTTGTTTCTTTCTCTTCTTTACTCCACTATCTTCACATTGTTTTTGTGCAATGGGTTCCGAATAAATTATTATTATTATTATTATTATTACATAAAAAAGGTGAACAGAGTTGCAGTAGTCAGTAGTTATTCTTTGCTGTTAACATTGTATTGATAATTTTTGTTCGTACTTGCGCAGGTCACTCTTTGCCACTACTTAATGCAAAAATACTTCAATATATATATCGGATTTTGTTTTTTTGAATACTCCAGTACACCATGGGCGCCTGTCACCGCAAGTCTGACAACTGAATCCTATCGAGTCTCGTACAGGTGATTCATACTATGTGTGAATGTAGGGAACTGAATGCTTTAAGGAGAAAATATTTGGAGTAAATGAGTGTGATCAGGAATGGATGGAGCAAATGCTGAAGAGTGAATGTTTTATCACTATAAGGAAGGTGGGTAGATTCCCCAATTTGTCTATGACTCACAGAGATTTTTTTTTGGTTTTAATTGACCGTTCTATTTATTTTTATGTTTTTCTTTGTATTGCCATGGCCCCCTTTTAGAGGGCCACATAACATACAGAACAAATCTCTAGGATTTCCAAGCTATAGTTACCATTTGCAAGCCTTCAGACATGTACGTGGCTTTTATGTCACGAGAGGTGAGCTTACTCGACGAAGCTCAATCTGTTACTTCGGTGGTGCTTCCCCAATTTTTGGAGTACATGTCATTGTTCCACTCGATTAGACAAGAAGGAGCAGTCCTGGGCGGAAGTCCACTATCATATTTATACAGCCACGCGTAGCTCCAATTTCACGCTCAATATAAAACCGAATGACTAACGTGGGTGACCAAAGCCGAAGTCCATACAGAACTGTTATACGATATGAAATATGGCGGCGCACTTCTGAAAGCATATCTCAGTCGATCGATTAGCACTGCTTCATGCTGGTCCATTGACGCAAAATGTCAGCAAATCCAATCCGGAAATGCCAAAATTAAGCGAGGCCTAATAGCCACCCCACATTGATTGGCGGTAGGCTCAGTTCCGAAAGGCAGCTAGCATTCGATCACTTGGCACTTCTTCATACTGGGCCATTGACGGTAATGTCAAACTAGTTCAGTCGGAAAATATCAACCCCAAACCAAGTCATCCATAATCTCGGTCGAGAACACCAACTCGGCTGGCATGGTTCCGAAACCGATTCGGCCACTAAATTAGCAACAGTTCATGCTGGTTTACTCAGCGACATGTCAAAATAGTTCAATCATGACACCGACGTAAAATAGGACTTTCGCCGTTCCTAATTTGTACCACTTCTGACATTCCGAGCGATTAACAGCTTGTCGGGAAGCAAATTCCTGGAATTTGTTTGGTCAATCACGAGCAGAAAGTTTCGTGACAGTTCACATGCTTGCCGACATCGCTGGATTATAACAATCCATCCCAAAGCTAGCTGGCTCTCTTACTTCAAAACTGATAACAGAAGTTTCTGAACGCAAAACCACACCTAATCTGCATTGACTGAATGACTGAATTCTACTGACCCATTGCACTACGGGAGAAATACAAGAATATGATCAAGGAAACTGGAAAAGGTAAGTACACTGACTCTAAGCAGAATACAAGTCATGATCATATTTAGAATGAATCCAGTGAACGAACATTGTGCTTTTACAAATGATTTTAATCTAGCTTTACCTTCATAGAGTTGTCTAAACTTCATATTTCATAACAATTATCCATAACGACATCAGTAACAAGACCAAAGGTGTCGATGGGATCCCAAAAATATAAGATTTGATCCAGACCATTCGGTCTTGTCTTCGCCAGGCTAATCATCAGATAAAACCGAGTTCAGATATTCTATCTACCTATCTATACCTCTATAAGCCATATCTATTTTGACGATATTGACGAAACTTCCTGCTTTACTACTGCCAAATTTGCGGTTTCGCCCGAATTCCGAGCGAACTACTAGTCCAGCAAAAAAAAAGAAAAATTCAGAAACGAAGCCGGCGTATCTCCTTATCCCTACAAATAAATTTAATCAACTTTAAATAAAATTTTGACTTAAAAAAAATGCGGGTACAACCGGATTCCGGACTAATTATATGTCCGGGTAAACAATGATCATTATATACAGACTCAGCGTCTTTTCTTGCCCCTAAATATATCATCTAATCAACTTCAGATAAAGCTTTTACTTTTAACATATTTTCCGGTTTTGGCCGGATTACAGGCGAACTAGTTGTCCGGCGAGAAAATGCTTTTCACCATCGGGTTCAGAATGTCTTCTTACCCATAAATCAAACATTTAATCAACTTCAAATGAAACTGTTACTTTTAACCAACTTTCCGGTTTTGGCCGGATTCCGGACGAACTGCTTGTCCGGCGACAAAATGATCTTCACCATCATGCTCAGCATGTCTTCTTACCCCTAAATCAAACATTTAATCAACTTCAAATGAAACTTTTACTTTTAACAAACTTTCCGATTTTTGCCGGATTCCGCACGAACTACTTGTCCGGCGAGAAAATGATTGTCACCATCGTGCTCAGCGTGTCTTCTTACCCCATAATCGACTATCACATTAGCTGTCTAAAAATATTTTGTTTGCCCCTAAACTGAACCCCCTCCCCCACCCCTAAATATAGGGCTACAGAGCCCATCTACAAACTCGACCTTACCCTTGACCCAAACAATCCTCATACCGAGTTTCATCAAAATATCTTATTCCCTTCGAGAGTTATCGTGCTTACAGACGGACGGACGGACGGACGGACAGACGGACGGACGGACAGACGGACGGACGGACAACTTTTGCGATGTCATAGGTATCCCTCCACTTACGTTTTGGGATCCCAAAAACTGGAGACTATAATAGACAAGGCCGTATCCAGGGGGGGGGGGGGGCCCCGAAACATACAAAAATACTCATTTTTATAGGCTTTTCCCTTAGATCTATGTCTTTCTTGTACTTTTTTGTGTGACCCGCAGGCAATCCCCCCCCCCCCCGAAATAAAATCCTGGATACGTGCCTGCTAATAGAGAACTTGGCTCGGAAGCATTAGCCGCGTTCTTTTTCATCTTTCGTCGTTGTCGCTACGAAAGGTGTTGTTCTATGCCTTATTAGCGTTTTATTTGGCACGTTCTATCAATGTCGTTTCACGAACGAACTAGATACGAAAATGTTAAAAGTCAAACTAACTTAGTATTTGCAACAGCGGTCACAACAAAATACAAAAATCGATTTTAGTATGGATTTTAATATAAAACGCCCACTATTTTAAAACTATAGGTTTAAAAGTTTAGTTAGCTTTTTCGCAAACTTTGAAAATTCGCGTGTAATTATCGAACCGAGGTGTTGTCGTTCGTCTCAGTTCGTCGTTTTAGTAACGGTGAATGAAACGGCAGTTCAGCCTGACACAGAAAACGCCTTTTTCTCGCCAGTTCAACGCTGTTCATGAACGGCGTTATAAAGAGAACGCTTAAAGTCGAACGAAGAAAATGAACGCTGCTATTCTCGCACTTCCAATGTCCAGCCAGACAGCCCAAATTCAGGTCGCTAGTTCAAACCAGGAGGTGGTACGATCGTGGGACGATCTAGTGACGCGCTTCGGTTTAGTTGCGCTGAAGGGTAAATTCGGCTTCTATTGTTTGAGATTAATTTTTGCTGGGGTTAGGCAGAAAGAGGAGGTACAGTCATGTCATATTAACAATTGTTCTTATCGACCTGTAACGGTTTCTCCTCATTTCAAACCACGTCAATCAGCCATTTAAGCTGTCCCTGAATTCTCACTTCCTGTCGAATTGCGAATTCCTTTTGTTTTTCGCTCTTTTTTCTATTTAGCTTAAAGTTGAAACCACAGATTACTTTTTTCTTTTCTTGATATATTCCGTTAGTTCATTCTGTTTTTTTTTAAAATAAATATCGGTAAGTGTTCTGCCCTAGCCAAGCATTTCTTTTTTGCTTTCCTTGCAGGATTATTATGTTAGTTTTGTATTTTTTATTTAATATAGTCAAGTGAAACTGAAACATTGAGTCTTATACTCTTGGTACTAAATCGATTTCAACTGCCCCTGTTGCCAGACACACTAGCCATTCGCAATGGCTGGCAATCCTCTTGCTCTATAAATACTTGATAACAGACGCACAGGCCATTCCCAACTGCAAACCCCTCACTGCAACATAAATAACTACCTCAGGTTTTATAACAAGTATAGATAGGGAAATCATGACAAAGTAGAGACTATTAAAAAACAGGAACAGGCCTGAGAAGATTCTTCTCACAAGATAACGTCCGGAGTCCAAGGAATACCTGAATTCTCACTCCGTGGCGAATTGCAGATCTCAGCACGAAATATAAAATGTCTGCAAGTGTTCTACCCTGCGATTTGCATAATGCCAGCATGACCTCCTATACTTAAAGGGTTAACAGTCTTTCGCTACATGTAAATTTCTTTTCACAAATACTAGAGACACCCCATTGCGTGAAGCCTGCGCGAGAGTTTTCGCATCTTCAGAATCACCTTTGACCTGACGGAACCTGGGAGAATCAACACATTTGCGTCTATTTGAAATTCTTTTATGACACATAGATATTTTATGATGCTATTCCTAGTCCTAACGAGGTGGTGATTTACGCAAAATTCAACATTATGTTACATCCATCCATATATTCAAATTTGGAGGTGTTAATTTTTGTGGCGCAAATTTGGTAGCGGAAGAAATTGGAACGTTCTTGTTTGAGTTTAAATCATGAAATACTCGTCTATATATTCAAATTTGAAGGTTTTTGGTGGCGTAAATTCAGTACCGGAAGACACCGGAACTTATTTCTTCTTCTTCTTCATTCCAAGTTCTTGCTTGAGTTGCAGGGGTTTCGGCATGGGTTGTCAGCATGCGCATAAGATTCTGTCTTCTTTACTTCTTGATAATTCTTCCAAGGGAAATGGTCTTTATATTTGTGGTTTGGATCTTTCGAAAGCGTTTGATAGTGTGGTTCATAGTCAGCTCCTTTTTTCTCTTTACAATTCTGGGATCAATGTTTCTGTGATTATGCTCCTTAGGTTTTGGTATTCAAATTCTTTTCTTCAACTAAAATCTGCACCAGGCACTAGTATAAAGGTACGAAGAGGAGTTAGGCAGGGTGGCGTTCTGTCCCCTACGCTTTTTAAGATTTGTATTTCTAGTGTGTTGGCTAAGATTTCAGGTACTTGCCTTTCTGGTCTTGCGGATGTTTCTTACCTTGCGTATGCTGATGACTTGCTTTTGATTAGCCGTTCCAAAAATGGCCTTTCCCAAATGGTTTCTACAGTTTCTGGTGCTTTTTCTGATATTGGCCTTTCGCTTAATATAGATAAGTGTGAGTTTCTTCCCTATAATTGTACTACTGCTACTCCCCTTCACTGTAAAAATTTCACTATCCCTCTTGTAGATTGTATCCGGTGGCTTGGTATCTCTATTACTAACAATCTTTCGAATTTGCGTCAGCGTACTGTTTCTGATATCAGTAAAAAGATCCAGCTTGGTTATGCAAAGATTGTTGCAAACCGAGGGAAGTATAACAGACGTGCGCTGGCCAAACTTTATTCTACTTTCTGTGATCATTCTGTCCTTTATGCTTCAGGTCTTTACCCCCTTCTTAAGAAAGGTAATTTAAAAAGAATCCGGATAAATTACTTCAAATTCTGCAAATTTCTTCTATATCTTCCACCTTGGACAAAAAACCGGATTCTTGTTAGTAAATTTTCAGTTCCTGATATAACTTTAAAGTTGGAGATACTGCACAGAAAACTCTCCGGTACGGCTTATGCGCGCCTATCCCCTCACCACCGTCTTATCCGTTTGTTTCGTTGATTTTGTGTATATTTCGTTTTCTTTTTTTGTGTTTTTTTTTACTTATTCCTACTCCACCATATTTACTTCATGTATTGTGTGGGTGATAAATAAATTAAATTAAATTAAATTACGATATTAGAATCTCCGTAATAAACGCAAACACGGAAAAAAGCCACAATTGAGGCTCTTGTCCTGCGTCGGTCGTATCTTTGAATCCACTGAACTTCTAAACAGTCTCTATTTAGTAATCAAGTAATGGCCCGAAGTTTGTCATTTATACTTGAGTTCTATATTTTGTTTACCTCTTTCTCATACATCACGAATAATAGGTCTAGATCATCAGCATTCTGTGCACAGATGGGAAACAAACAAAATCATTCCAAATGCATCACATGGGTATAAAGTCGGGCACTGTCTAGGGAACCGGGAGTCGTACTTTATGTCCTACGGGCTACGGAACCGGTAGTTCTCACGGAAACCAAACCATATGAGCTGCGATTCCGGGATCTGACGTCATTAACTAACGGAAACTTGTATGTGCTGGCTCCCGTTCCGGTAGTAATTGGAAATAGCTCACGGAAACTTCATCGCACCAGCTTCTCGTCCGGTAGCCTCACGGAATTGTGTACTCAGAAGCTAGGGAGCCGGTAGTTGATACCGGAAACTGTATAATTGGAGCTTCTGTTCCGGTAGTGTCTACGTGGAATATAAAACTCATGGAATAGTTTGGATGAGAGCTAGGATGCCGGGATTTTCATGGACTTAACATGGGAAAAAATTCACTACCGGAACCCATATATTGAGAGCTAAGGTACCGGTAGAAACTACTATTTGCTTGAAAATGACCAGCTCACGTACACAGATGGCTATGGGCTAGGGTTCCGGTAGTGATGAAAAAAAAAATTGAACTCACGTACCCATGTCAGTGCAGACTAGGAAACCCGAAGCAAATATTTTTAACTAACGGAACCCAACTTCTGCTGGCTGGGGTTCCGGTAGGGCAAAAAAAAAATAAGATGTATAACTGGATTCAGTGCGCTGTACCGGACTCAAAGTCCATATTGACACCCGTCGTTCCGTGAGTAAAAAATATTCACTTCCGGTTTCCTAGTCTACACTGACATGGGTCCGTGAGTCCTATTTTTATATTTTCGTCACTACCGGAACCCTAGCCCATAGTCACCTGTGTCCGTGAGCTGGTCATTTTCAAGCAAATAGTAGTTGCTACCGGTACCTTAGCTCTCAATATATGGGTTCCGGTAGTGAATTTTGTCCAATGTTATTTTCACTAAGTCCGTGAAAATCCCGGCATCCTAGCTCTCATCCAAACTATTCCGTGAGTTCTATATTCCACGTAGACACTACCGGAACAGAAGCTCCAATTATACAGTTTCCGGTATCAACTACCGGCTCCCTAGCTTCTGGGTACACACTTCCGTGAGGCTACCGGACGAGAAGCTGGTGCAATGAAGTTTCCGTGAGCTATTTCCAATTACTACCGGAACGGGAGCCAGCACGTACAAGTTTCCGTTAGTTAATGACGTCAGATCCCGGAATCGCAGCTCATATGGTTTGGTTTCCGTGAGAACTACCGGTTCCGTAGCCCGTAGGACATAAAGTACGACTCCCGGTTCCCTAGACAGTGCCATAAAGTCGCTTGTTTTGAATCTTACAAAGCTCTGAACGTCCGCCCAGAAGCAATGGTTGCCTTCTAAACTCGTGGTTTTAGAACGCGTGTGAGAGGTTATAAGAAATGCCGTAGAAAATTCGCCGTAAGTTTAATAACTTTTTCTTCTGCTGGGGCTAAGTCGGTGCCGGTAACAAGCCAATGATAAGTCGCAGACCACTGCGGACTTCTCCCTAGTGCATGCTAGAACATAGAAAACCCCGTGTAACTGCACATTTTTTACCCCCTGACCCTTGGACAAAGTTATCTAGCATTGCCCAGGACGTTCACGTTTCCGCCCTTGGCCATTTTTTCGCGTTGCATCTAGGAAGAAGATTCTTTAGACCCGATTAGTCCCTTTTTTTTTTTTTTTTCTTTTTTTTCGTTTTCTACGTTACTGAAAGCTCAGTCTAAGTTTTTCCTTTTCTTTCTCTGTACTGCGTTATTTCCCATTTCTGGTCTAGTGCATAAATAAATTTCGTCATCATCGTCATAAACGTACTACTGTAAGGGTTTAACCATACAGAGACACGTCTCTTCTTACGTACTTCATTCGTCAGTGACATTGTTTTGTTTTGTTTTACTACGATAATTGCATAAGATGTTCAAATGAAGAGGTAATGCAGACACGCGTCGTGGTTTATAAAACATGCATGTCTGTGGAAGACATGTACATGTTCACATATACGAGTGTGACTGTTACGCTAAACTTTGCCTTTACGGAATTTCTATAGGCCAAATGCGATATAACGATCGCAACTTCCGTCCGTCCTTCAGTCTGTCGGTCGGTCCGGATTTTGCTAGTTTGGGCACTAGCAACTTGGCAGGCATATCAGAGACCCCAAAAGATTATGTTGGAAATAGTCACTTCCCTGATCCGAGCATCGTGGGGGGAGTGGAGGGAGGGGGAATCCGGAATCTTCAGGTATTTATAACTTTTGAACGGGTGATCGGATCTTAATGTAACTTGGTATTTGGAAAGACCCCGAGCCTCAGACGACCCAATTCAAACGGGACCGGATCCGGTGACTTTGGGGGAGGCAGGAGGGGCGAATCGGAGATCTTGGGGAACGCTTAGAGTGGAAGGATCGGGATGAATAGGTTGGAATAACAAGCACAAGTCCTAGATACATCGTTGACTTAACCGGACCAGATTCGGGCACTGTGGGGCAGTGGGGGGGGGATTCTGGTGATCCCGCGAGTTCGGTACTTCCTGATGTGCTAGGATGACGAAACCCGGTAGGCGTGTCATGGACCTGAAGAGACAGACTTCAGAATAGCTGTTTCCCCGATCCGACCCTCATAAGGGGGGGGGGGGGGGGGGCGGAGGAATGGGGAACCTAAAATCTAGTGGCATGCATAACTTTTGAACGGGTGATCGGAATTGAATGAAATTGGCAAGTGGAAAGAGCTATCACCTCAGATGTTCCATGCCAAGTCCTGATTGAATCCGATACTTCCGGGGGGTTGGTGGTTGGAGGGGGGACCCGTAATCACGTGAATCGCTTAAAGTCTAGGGATTAGTATGAAATTTCGAGGGGAGAACAAACATAGCCCTAGATACGTAATCGACATACTTCTGGGGGAGTTGGAGGGGGTTTCCCGGAATTCCGGTGATCTCCAGTTAGGATAGTTCTAGATGTTCTAAGGACGATGAAACTGTGCAGGCATATTAGTAATTTAAGGACCCGACACAATACCACTTGGATTCCTGGATCCGACCATCTTTGGGGGTGCTGAGGGAAGGAGAATCCGGAAGTCACTGACTTCTGTTGGTTGCAAATGGGTTGTCGGATTCGAATGAAACTTTATGTGTGATAAAAACTGATGACCTAGACAAGCAAAATATGTGTCCTAACCAAATGCGAATATGGAGTTGAAGGGGTACGACAAACAAAAACGAATGGATATAATGGGATGGAAGTTGGACAGAACCGAGTTTGCGCAACCTTGATTTGTTATTTGTCGTCCGGATCGGATCCGGCCGAGGTGGGGGGGGGTGAAGCAGGAGCCGGAAATGTGCAGATAGGCAATGCTCCGATTCCAGTGAAACTTGATGGACGGGAAGGGGAGAGGATCTTATTTCTAGGTCTGAACCGCATTTTGAATGGCGTGGTATTTTGTGATGTTCTCATCTTTCTTGTACCCTATTCGTAACAATTGCCATATGAGCTCGTAGCTCTTGTGTTTTATTGTTCTAGTTTTGGAGACCCAACATGTAATACGGCACCAACCACAACATCTTTCAACAAGCAAGCCCCTTCATATGTTTATCGTATGCCGTTATTTTGTCTACTTTACTGCGACAGTCGCAAAACTAATATATGATGTAGCCCCAGCATTAACTTCGCAAATGTATGTATATCTCTGCAAGACAAAAATGTTCTGCGAAGAAGTTGAGGATCTTCACCAACTCGACCGAGTGGTCCCAAATTCTGTGCGAACCGTAAAACTAAAAAGGGATGGGTTTGTTTAGACGGCAAAGTCCATTCCTTTGTGGACTGAGCACGAGCTAGTGACAGTTGAACAAAGATATGAAAAAGATATCAAAACAGCAAACTCAACTAAAAAACATCACACCCCCTCTACATCATTATTCATGATAGGAATGAGCGACAGCTCCACGCGCGCCTAGATTTTTCTCCTTTTCATCCCCGTCACAGACGAGTGACTTTGATTCGTTCTTGATTCAGTCAATAAGAACAGTCAAAAAGTGTCAATGGCTACTTTGCTGACACTGCATCAATGTCACCCTGCTTCCATTTTGCGTGTTCGACACCCCCGTCCTTTCAACACATCAGTTTTCATCCAAATCCAAAAGCAATCACTCATATTGATAACCTTTCAATACTCACTACAGCACCTGGATCTCAACTTTTCTGGCGAAGAACAGATGCAAGAATGAAACAGCAAATGTGAGCACGTCTCCCTATCAGACCATATAAGACCTGGATCAAAAAGGGTGAAAAGATATTGATGATCGCAAAGGGGGTTATAATTAAAAAAAGAAAGATCGAAACAAAAAAGGCAGCAAAATATGCAACTTTTTCTGTTCTAGTTATGTGGATTTTCCCTTCTATTTCCTTTTCTTTTCTACTTTATTTGACTTATGACCTTGAAAACACAATTTGAATCAAAGTTTAGCTGCAATGGTCACGGGATTGCTCTATGATGTAGATAGAGGTGTAAATGATACCAGTCTGTGATTGAATGAAACCAAACTTAACGAAAATAAACTTAGAAAACACACAAAGCAAACAAACCAATTTTAGATATTTCATCTAAGTAATAATAATGCAAGCAAAGTCGTTCCTATGTTGCTCCTTGGAACTGGGACTTCAAAGACGGTAAAATACGCTACTTTCTGCTACAACTGTACTCTCTCTTCCTGATCGCATGTAAACATTTCTTTTCACTGACATGACATTAGTTGCGTTTTTGCTGATACCATGGTATCTGTTACCACGGTCTAAAATCGTGTTTGCAGTTATCGTGGTATCTGATGCCACGGTCAAAAGGCGTTTTTGCAGTTATCGTGGTATCTGGCCAGTTATCGTGATATCAGATATTCAGATACTACGGTCCGACCGTGGTAACTGGTCGTGGTATCTGAAAAGTCATCTCACTTTCATCAAATTTTGTCAGATTGGTGAGAAAGAAGTTTAGCACTTAGTGATGTAACTGGAAATCTGATTTTCTTTTGGAATGACTTCGAAAAGTGCAATTTCGGCAATAGTCGTTTTTGCAGAGCACAGTGTAACCCCACCCCCTAACCCCCCCCCCCCCCCCTCCCTGGATACGGTCTTGGCTGAGAATGCTGAGATATATGCAAGACTTCTATTACCTTGGGTGCAGATTGCAGAGTTTCTACTCATTAACCTGTGGATTTTCCTATGTCTGGCACAAGTACTGATGGTCAGGCATAGGGGGATTGACAAAAAGTAATCCGCTTGGAAGCTCTGAACTGGAATATGGCCAAATAAAATATTAGCTGACTTATCCGTTTGCTACAGTCTGAGCTGCACAAGTGTTCAATTCTTTCGGGTTGTTAATTTTGGTCTCTAAGCCGTAAGCTCATCGCCTGTCACTCTTTTGTTCCGATTCCCCTACATCAAATTCCCGTAATTCCTTCCACGTAACGCAATTATTCAAAGACATATCACAAAATATGCAAGGCATCTTCATGTTTTTTTTTTGTTTTAGCTTCCTAGCAGTTAACCCATCAAACCTTTTTTTCCAATGACTTCTTTCCCCTTTTTCTTTCCCTTCTTTTTCAAAAAAAATTATGCTCGATTTTTTGTTATCATCTTGACAGCGGACCACAATAGAGGCTAGGGCTTGGGTAGCAAAACTTGAGTACCGGATCAGGATTAACAAGTCCAAGTTCAAATACCGACTGTAAGAGCGTGTTCCATCCTACTTACCGTAGTTACTACGCATGACGTCACGAATTCTGTTTTTTTGCCGTCAAGGCTGGAACGATTTTTCTATTTTCCAGCAGGATCTCACGCCAGGGGCGAAGCCGACCAATCACGTTACAGAGATGCGTAGTTACTACGCTTACTACGCTCCCGAGCATGGTAAGCAAATAGTAACTATTAGTTACTATTCCGACAAGGTTGGAACGGTGAGCGTAGTAACTTTTCGTGAGGATGGAACGGAAATAGTAACTAATAGTAACTATTGTTATAAGGGTGGAACACGCTCTAAATGTCTCGAACACCAGCAACACCGACCGCCATTGCTGCCAACTGTTACCAATCATGAATAAGGCAATGGTAAAGCAACGTTACAAAAATATGACCTAATTAAAGTGAAAACCCCCCTTAACGTCCTTATTCCACCCTTAGACCCCCTAGGGTTTCGGAACTGTTACAGTGTAGATCTGCTAATTGGTCGATAGTTCATCTCCTAATGTCCCTCCACAGAGCAGACAACAAAATGCACTTCCACACAATAAAATGTCGATTGGCAGGTGAGTAGCTGAATAGGTCATTTTCTAACGTTTTATAGGGGACGATAAACTTTAAAAAAGATAAAGCATATGCTTTGTGTAACAGAGACAACAAGGTACCTCATAACCCCTATTTTACGAGCTGTTGGCACCATACCTCGCTTACCTTCTGTTGTAAGCATGGCGCAGACGGAAATACAGAATTCACAAATGGGTGTCGACGACAAAATACATAACCGATTTTAGTGTTAGATTTTACAAAACAATAGCATTGGTCCGACCCCCCCCCCCCCCCCCCCCCCCCAAAGATACAACAGTAGGCTAATCGTTTTGGGATCCCAAAACGTAAGTGGAGGGATACCTACGACATCACTAAAGTTGTACGTCTGTCCGTCCGTTAGCACGATAACTCTCGAAGGGGTTTATAGATTTTGTTCAAATTTGGCACGATAACTCTTTGGGTCAAAGTACAGCCAGTACACTTCAACTTCGAAGATGAGCTCTGTAGCTCTATATTTAGGGGTGGGGGAGGACTTTCAAATTAAGGGACGACACCAATAATTTTTAAAAGCTAATGAGATAGTCGATTTAGGGGTAAGAAAACATGCTGAATCCGAATATGAAAATTATTTTCTTGCCGAACAACTAGTTCACCTCGAATCTGGCAAAAACCGTAAATTTTGAGAAAAGTAAAAGTTGAATCTGAAGTTGATCCGATGTTCGATTCAGGGTTAGGAACACATGCTGAATCCGAATGTGAATATTATTTTCACATAGGACAACTAGTTCGCGCTGAATCCGGAAATTTAGCATGAAGTTTTAACATAGTCGATTTAGAGTGAGGGGACATGCTGTTGTAACTTTCGAACATACAATGACAAACAAAAAGTGTATGCGATCAGTTTAGTTATCTCTAATGTCCAAACCGGCATTGACTGGGTCGAAAATCGGAAAAGTTAGAATGCATCCGACAACTATCTGGTAACAATTTAACAAAATTTGTTGACAAATTTTTGACCATTGACCAGTCCCTATCCTACCACTTTGCTCAATCATGCAAGCTAAGCGCGGGTGGGTGACGTCATTTTGTTTAGTCTAAACACCCGTTGGAATGGTGAATTCGCTCGCGCGTATACGCGCAAAGTCAATTGGGTTTATTAGAAGATTGCTTAAACCTAGCGTAAGTATTCTTTGGGTTTTAGATTGCCGGGGGGGGGGGGGGGGGGGGACGAGGGGGTTGATTTATGTTGTTCAAATTCTTAGAAGGATCCAATGGCAAAGTACAGGCAAAGTCCGTAGATGGGTTCTTTAGCCCTATTTTTAGAGGCAGAGGAGGGGTTTCGAATTAAGGGTAAACACAAATATATTTTCTAAGGCTAACTAGATATTCGTTTAAGGGGTAAGGAGGCTCACTGAATCCATATCTGAAATTAGTTTTCTTGCCGAACAAATAACTGAAAATTTGGTTGAAGCTCAAAGTTGTTTCTGAAGTCGATTGGAGATTAGGTATCTTGATAAGGAGACATGCTGAATCGAATTTTGAACTTTATTTCCTTGACGGATAAGCTGGCAAAATTTGGAAGAGCCTGGAAATTTGGATTGAAAAGTTCGGCTCTCAGCGTCACTAGATCTTTTGCTCTGCATGCACTTCGCCGGGAATGCTGCTGAAATACGAGGAATTTGGGTAAAAAAAAAAAAAAAAAAACACACACAATTCTAAAATACATTTTTGAAGTCGATTAGATATGAGATGTAGGAGTAAATATGTTTGCTGAATCCGTATCTGAACTTGGTTTCCTCATTTGATTAGTTGTTTGGCCGTAAGCAAAAAACTTCAAAACTGTAACATTTTTTTTGGTAGGTTACATATTCAAGCGGTTGATTATGGATGAAGAGCAAAAATGTTAAAGGGGTCTAGCGAAGACTCGGAAATGTACAAGATTCGATTGTCTGGATCAAGAATTCTGATAAAAATCAAATATTCGGGACTTTGGTCTCGATCCGCCGGTGGACCCCCCCCCCCCCGAAAATTCCTGGATCCTGACCCGGCAGTGGCCATGAAACTTTGTAAGTAGAAGGTAAATCTTCATAGCAACAAATAAACTGAAACAGAACATTAACTGGAAGTTAGTTGCCGTCGACAAGTAGTACACGCAGAACTCCAACGATGAAGCTATTCACTGAATTAACTGAACATTCCACATGCTTTCTAACTGCTGATAACATTTTTAATAAAACAAACAAACCGAACTGGGATTTTTTGTTTAAAGCTGATCAGTTTTCCCTGTCCAACCCACTTGTCTCTATTTTCTGTACTGCTTTTATTTAGGAATGATGTTAGATAGTTTCTTAGATAGTACCAGCAACATTCCGAGTTCAACACACATTATAAATTTCACGCAATTTTTTGATGGGCTCTACGCTTCCCTCCCCTCAAACCTTACTACTAAACCGCTAGAAAATAAGTTCAGTCGGGCCTGCACATTTGATCGTAGTCACATTTCCACGGAAATAAGTTCCAAAGTTTTGATATTTCCGTATAACTAGTAGTTTTTTGAAATATCTTCACCACTATTTTTTTATTACTCTGGACTTCCCAATAAATGATGTCAAAGTTTTCTGACCAAGTGTTCGTCGACATCACGGAGCAGAAACAAAACGGAAAGGTGTCACTTCTTTTTAAATGATTCTTTGGTGACGGGGAGCGACCCAGGGGTACGGCTAATTGCAGATCCAACGAACAATTAGCGTCATTGGTAACGCTCGTTCAGACTTATTAGTTCTTCTATATGAATAGCAATCTGCATGAATCTGCATTCTGAGGATCACTTATAAACTGAAAGTCCATCTGTGCCAGAAGTTGAATGAAAAGTCACTTCAAAACGCACAAGGGGCCACAACTATGTCAGTTAATTTCACTACGCTGCTTTTGTGCTTGTGACATAAGGGGTGTCAGAATGTGACTTTATTGTATGATAAGTTCTATGAAGTGGTGAACGGTTGCAAATTTGAAAGAGATTACTGGCAATCGAACCGGCAAAGGGACTAAAGGGCTGGGCTGAGCGCAACACTTCAACTGCTTTGTTTTGGGTACGAGGGAAATAGTATGGGGAGGAAGGATGTGGATCAGGGCGTCATTCCTCAGCTTCAATCTTTACACATCTGATGGCACCAAAACTATTAAACGCCATTGCTAAGAATTTTTCACACAAATCTGGGTGTGAAACCCTCGGTGAAACCCGTGCGCACGTGTGCATATAACAACAACAATGTCATTTATTTCCGATCTAAAATTCAACAAAGGTAAGAAGTGGAGTGAAACATACAAAGAAAAAGAAATCAACAGCCTACAAATAATCGGAAAAACGAACCTTCCAAAAATATTTGTGTTCCTATAGCAAGGACATGGGAGAGACAGAGAAGAAACTGGCAAAAATGATAATGGCGTTTTGGAGAGACTTAAAGTCTTTCTTTCTAGGAAAATGATGGAGCCCAGAAACATAAAGTGGAAACTAAAAAATCCTGCTTTATAGTTATTGACAAGGATAAGTGCTAATATTTCAAAATCACCAATGCTGCTTAATCAGTGACGATTAATTATGGTCACGAATAAGAATCCCGGAGGGATACCTATGACATCGCAAAAGTTGTCCGTCTGTCCGCCCGTCCGTCTGTGAGCACGATAACTCTTGAAGGGAATGACATATTTTGATGAAACTTGGTGTGAGATTCTTTGGGTCAAGAGTAAGGTCGAGTTCGTAGATGGGCCCTGTAGCCCTATATTTGGGGGTGGGGAGGGGGTTCATTAAGGGACAAACAAAATATTTTTAAACAGCTAATGTGATATTCGATTATGGAGTAAAAAATCATGCTGAGCACGATGGTGAAAATCATTTTATTGCCGGACAAGTAGTTCGTCCGAAATCCGGCAAAAACCGGAAAGTTTGTTAAAAGTAAAACTTTCATTTGAAGTTGATTAAATGTGTGATTTA
Organism: Branchinecta lynchi; assembly: GCA_023053575.1. Classification (NCBI taxonomy): domain Eukaryota; kingdom Metazoa; phylum Arthropoda; class Branchiopoda; order Anostraca; family Branchinectidae; genus Branchinecta; species Branchinecta lynchi. The sequence goes on from JAKZAP010000002.1 coordinate 12,585,781, forward strand.
GGGGTAAGAAGGCATGTTGAACACGACGGTGAAAACCATTTTCTCGCTGGACAAGTAGTTCGTCTGGAATCCGGCCAAAACCGGAAAATATGTTAAAAGTAAAAGTTTTATCTGAAGTTGATTAGATTTAGATTTAGGGGTAAGAAGAGACGCTGTGTCCGTATATGACAATCTTTTTTTACCCGGACAAATAATTAGTCCGGAATCCAGTTGTACCCGCATTTTTTGTAAGTCAAAGTTTTATTTAAAGTTGATTAAATTTTCTTTTTTTGCTGGACTAGTAGTTCGCTCGAATTCGGGCGAAACCACAAATTTGGCAGAAGTAAAGCAGGAAGTTTCGGTCAGTATCGTCAAAATAGATATGGCTTATAGAGGTATAGATAGATAGATCGATAGAATATCAGAACTTGGTTTTCTCTGATGATTAGCCTGGCGAAGACTGGATCTGGCAAATACTGGATCTGGCGAAGACAATACCCAATTGTCTGGATCAAATCTTCAATTTTTGGGATCCCATCGACACCTTTGGTCTTGTTTAGTAAGTTTTTAAACTTAAAATACTGATATAATCTGCTGTTCTTATTAGCATTTAGTGGATTTAATGTGACTGCTCCCTAGTGTTATAAGCCGTTTCAGGGCTCACCAGTGTCGGGTTTTACTAGTGCGGACTCACCAAAACCTGGTCAGGAGGCATTTCCTACCATGAAGTCACAGGGGATGAAGACCAAAAAATTATTTTAGAGGAAACACTAGAAGCTAAAGAGTAACACACAGAAACTACCTGAATGCGACAATAATTCAGTTAGTGTTATGAAAGGTAGGTCTCAGTATCGTAACGTGGCATCGAAACGTACAAAACCGTAAAATATAGCGGGATCCGGACCAGACCACGAACACATTATCCGTCTTTAATACTAAATAAGATGCTGGTCAGAAACGGGCCCATAGACTGACCAGGTAGCCCGACCATTAAAATCCTTTGATTTGACCCTGTCTCAATGCCAGACTGCTTGGCGACCCTTGGGTAGACATCAAAAGTAGACAAGAGAAAAGGCATTCATACCTGTCACTTCAAAGGGAGCTTTCCATGAAGAATGATCATACTGCACCTGTGTGCTCCATGAGTATTTTAAAACGTTTACGGGTAAGAGGTAGGATCAGGAACGAAAATATTCGACAGGGTTATCAACTGACTGATGTGAATGAATAATAGACTGGCTGTACTGAACAAAAGAATCAATCACTTAGGAATCTACAAGAACATCTTTTGGGTAAAAGGCTTGAAAGGTTCACTTTCCCAAGTCTTTCACATGGTATCGATGGTATGGTACATAAACACCATTCATAACTGACGATAATCTGTAGGTCTCAAGGAATGTTTTCTATTTTAAGATTATAAGTGCCGGTTGCATGCCGTCTATAATGTAAAGGCTTTACCTTATTTTCTTCCGAAATTTTTGCTTTTATAAGACTCAGCTCGTTTAGCCGTACCATACATCAGGTAGGAGAACAATTCAAACAGACGATTCGGCACGATCAACACGAGAAAGAAATAGTTAAGAGCTCCCGAATTCCTATTCACTGGATTCCAGCAAACCTAATCCCTGTGGACCCCTGTATATTCCAAGGTCTAAGGAAATATAGGTTTTGCCGATTCCGTCTTTGTATCTGACCAAACAAGAAAACAAAGCAAACATCAATTCAACAGGTATGCTCATCTCATTATCAATAGTGTAAAAAACTTTTGATCAAGGACTTCAGAATTTTAATTTTTCCCCAGATTCTAGCAGGGGAAAGAAGTAAAACCCTCGATCCCGCCTCTCTTATCCCTAGTCTAAAGACTTGAGAAAAAACCCTTGCTTCTCAAAATTTTCCAATTTTTGTTGGTTTCTGGTCTAACTCTTTATCCGAAAAGAAAATTAAAGTTTCGATCCGGATTCAGCATGTCTCTCTACCAGTGTAGTTGCATAGCCTAGGTCTGAATAATTTTTCTTTACGGCAGGTTGGGGAGAAAAAAAAATTCTTTTTTTTATGTTACGGCGGTTGGGTAGTCGAACCCACTTCCCTCATGGTTGCGGCCCTGATACACACCTATATTTGCGAACCCCTCGCTGCCACCAAATAGGAGACTTCATCGACTCATGCAGTCGTCGTGCTGACAGACTGACGTACAAACAGACGGACGTACAAACTTTACTAAGTCCTAGGTATCACGCAACTTGCTTTGTCCCTACTACTTCAGTGGCTTTTGAGAATCCCAAAACGTAAGTGGAGGGATACCTATGACATCACAAAAGTTGCCCGTCTGTCTGTTCGTCTGTGAGTACGAATATTCTCGAAGGGAATAAAGTATTTTGATGAAACTTGGTGCGACGATCTTTTGGGTCAAGGGAAAAGTAGAGACAGTAGATGGACTCTGTAGCCCTATATTTAGGGATGGGGAGGGGGTCAATTAAGGGGTAAGAAGACATGCTGAACACGATTATGAAAATCATTTCCTCGCCGGACAAGCAGTTTTTCCGAAATCCGGCCAAAACCGAAAAGTTTCTTAAAAGTAAAAGTTTTATTTGAAGTTGATTAAATGTTCGATTTAAGGGTAAGAAGACATATTGAACTTATGTGAAGATCATTTCTACCCGGACAAGTAGTTCGCCCGAAATCCGGCCTAAACCTGAAAATTTTGTTAAAAACAAAAGTTGTTTATAGTTGAATAGATGTCTGAATTAGGGGTAAGTAAGAGTTGCTGAATCCGTGTAGGATAATTATTTTTTACCCGGACATATAGTTCACCAGGAATCCGACTGAAACCGAAAAATTTGTTATAAGTAAAATTTGTGTTTGAAGCCTGATTAGATGTTGGGGTAAGAAGACACGCTGAATTCTGCAGGAAGTTTCGATCGGTTTCGTCAAAACAGATATGACTTATAGGGGTAAACACAAATGTTGAATCGATAACTGAACTTGGTTTTCTTAGATGATTAGCTATTTAGCCTTAATCTGTTTCTAAATTGTAACAGTAAAAATGTTCAAGGAGTCTGGTGAACACTGGATCTGGCAAAGAGAAGACCCAATTGTATTGGGATCAACTTTGGGATCCGATCGAAAGCTTTGGCCTTGTTCCTTCCGGTTGCGGAAAAGTACGGCGAGTTTATTCGCTGCACTAAGGCTACAAGAGTTATTTTCATTAATGTAATCTTCCGCCATTGTTAACATTCGATTGCAAGACTGAACTTATCTTTGTTACAGAAGGTTCATCCACATTGGCACACATTTGAAGTGTGAGTGATAACCCTATCATCCTTTTTTTTATTTTCCAAACGATTACAGCTTCAGTTCGCAGAAATTCGATCAATCTGAGACCATTTGTTGTGTCTCTAGTGTCCGTTTGATTCTTCCACTTCACAGACAATGATCGATTCACAAATCGAAACCCTTTGAAATGTAACTTATTACGTCACTACAAAAAACTCCCATAGGAACTGCGCAATTCTAAAAAAATGATGGATAGCGTTTCTTCTAATAATATTTACCTGCTGAAAAAATGCTGAAAGCCCTCCTTTTAAATTAGTAGCATTCACATAGCGAATTTCTGCCAAAGGATTGACTGATGTGGCCTTCTTGTCTGCCGACTAAAGAGGGGCTGGACTAGTGTTTCTTTTAACGTTTTTTCCTGTTGAAAAAATGTTGAAAGCCCTTCTTTTGAATTTGTTCCATTCGCATAGAAAATTTCTGCCAAAGGATTGACTGATGTGGTCTTCTTTTCTGCAGACTCAACAGGGGCTGGGCTCCAATGAGCTTTTTTGTACACCCAAAAACGTCTAGCAAAGAAACCGCCAGACAGATTGGCACAGTTCTAGTAAATTATTTTTTACACATTGTTTTTACTTTGACACTCCAAGCTAAGTATAACTGCTGAGTGGGAAGATAGGTGTCATGGTTGGATTGATTCCAAGAGTAAGCGCACTGTCAGAAGTTTGATAAGCTTCAACTCAAGGACACGATGTTTCAAACAGAAAGCACTTTGGATATCACTTATATTACGAACAATTTGTTCTATGAACCACTAATGAATGAACTGATGAATTATTTTGTTACCCACTTCCTAACAGAAACAATGCATAAGGTAAACAAAAACATTAATAAGAATAAATAGTTTCAGGAAAACATAACACTACAATGGTATACGATGCTACCACCAAAGAAAAATAGCACTTAAAAAAGGAGGAGATATTCTTAAACACTTGCAGATAGCGCACCCAAAGTGTTATCTGCTCGAAATTTTGCATTCCGCATTCTACCGGTGCTGAATTCCGTTCCCGACATCACAAAAGGCAAAATGACACAAAAAAGGGAGGTCCATCTAATAACGGTCAAGTTGAGAATGTTAGGTAGTTTTTACCCACTAGCATCGTGGTATTCAGTGACATAACAGAAGAAAAAGCCAAAAGTCCTCTCTATTTAGTAAAATCTATCGAGCAAATCGACCCAGACTATCAAAGGAAATTTACTTTCTGCAAGAATTTGACTCTATTATGTACAATCCGAACGTCAACCGGAGAATGTCGTCAATTTACAGAAGGAACAGGACACCGGCATCTGAGGCCCTGTTCAAAAGAAAACGATTGCCTTAGTTGTAACGCACGCCATTCAGAGCAGCATCAATCCAATTTAAACTGAAGGTATGGATCCCAAGCGAAGGACTCAATGTGAGCCCACTGCGAAAAACTCAACCGGCACTACCCCCAGGTGTGATGGTTACATAAGATATAGAGTATGTAGGAAGTAATTAACAAACCAGTTACACTATCAATAAATCAAATGAAGATAGTTCGGAACTTGATCTGTAAGACCTGAAAGAATCGAAAACACTTGTTTTCTGTTTTGAAATGTTGTGGATGACACACGACAGGCTAGCGTTATTTTGTTATACACGAATATCAATATGCATATCTGTCAAACTGTGACCCGCACAAGATAATTAAAGAACGCTGAAGAAACATATTTTTGACAGACCACTGCTGAGAAAGATTTAATTTTTTTGGTTTGCCGCGTAGTATCTTTTCCGTTCTTCCTGTCCAATATGATTTGGCGGACTACGCTTCTACTTTCCCTAGGTGACGCCAGCGGTCCTAACACCTAATATTCTAAATTATTTGTTTCAACGACCGACCTATACATTTAGCGTCCCCTACACTTTCTTCTATCTGTACGTTTAATTTTTTTATATTCTTTCTTATTTCCTCCTTTACCCTTATTTCTCATTTTACCATTTTCGTCACATCTTTAGAACTTCTTCCATTTAATGCTTATTATTTATACAATTATTATCCCTCGTTATTTTTTTTTTTGCAACCAAACCAACAAGACCAAACTTTTCGATGGGATCCCAATAATTCAATATTTGATCCAGACAATTGGGTCGTGTCTTCACCGGATCCAGTCTTCGCCAGACTCCTTGAACATTTTTACTATTAAAATTTAGAAACAGATTAAGGCCAAATAGCTAATCATCTGAGAAAAACAAGTTCAGATATAGATTCAGCATGTGCGTTTACCCCTATAAGTCATATCTGTTTCGAACTACTTGACCGGCAAAAAAAAAAGCTCAAAAACGAACTCAGCGTATCTTCTTTCTAAAATATTGAACATCTAATCAACTTCGAATACAAATTTAAGATATAACAAGTTTTCCGGCTCCGACCGGATTCCGGTCTAACTTTATGTCTGGGTAAAAACTTATTGTCATATACGGATTCAGCATCTCTTCTTACCCGTAAATCGGATATCTAATCAACTCCAAATAAAACTTTAACTTTTAAGAAACGTTCCGGTTTTGTCCGGGCGAACTACGTATCCGGAAATAAAATGAATTTCACCGTCGCGTCCAGCATGTCTTCCTACCCCTAAATCAAACATCTAATCAACTTCAAATAAAGCTTTTACTTTTAACAGACTTTCCGGTTTTGGCCGGATTCCGGCGCACTACTGGTCCGATGACAAAATGATTTTCACCATCGTCTTCAGCATGTCTTCTTACCCCATAGTCGACTATCAGATTATCCGTTTAAAAATATTTCATTTGCCCCTTAAATTAAACCCCCTCCCCCACCCCTAAATATAGGGCTACAGACCCCATCTACAAGCCTGGCCTATTCTTGATCCGAAGAATCCTCACACCAAGTTTCATCATAATATCTCATTCCCTTCGAGAGTTGTAGCGCGCACAGACAGACAGGCGGACGGATAGATGGACGGACAACTTTTGCGATGTCGTAGGTATCCCACCACTTACGTTTTGGGATCCCAGAAAGGGGGTATTGTCCTGGACACATTAACAACACATTTTTTTTATTTTTTGTTTACCTCTTCGCACCTTCTGCGTCAAAAGATGCCCTTTCGTCATAGGGAATCCGTTTTGCAGTGGCATTTCTTTCAATCGTTTTCATTTCCGTCTCCGATACCAAAATCTTTTTAATATTTATTTTTTTAAGAAAGATTCAATTTAATTTGTTTTCTTGCTTGCATGATTATGAAACTGTTGTATGTTTTCCTTTTATTATTTTTGTTTATTTTCTATTTTGTTCTTTCTCTTCTTATCTTACAGTGTTTTTATGGCACTTGCCTTCCGGCCAAGTGCCATATACCGATCACTTTTCCGTCGGTCTGTCTGTCAGTCGGTCGGTCGGTTAGGGTAGGTTACTTCCAGATACGCTAGGACGATGAAACTTGGCAGGCATTTTAGGGACCCGACCAAACTAACTTGGAAATAGTCACTTGCACGATCCGACCATAGTGGGGGGAGTGAAGGGAGCCGCAATCCGGAATTTAGTGACATGTATAACTTTCGAACGGGTGATCCGAACTCAATGAAACTTGATATTTGGAAAGACGTCATGTCTCAGATGTCCCGTTCCATGTCCGGACCGAATCCGATGGATGTGTGGGGGGGGGCCGGAAATCATATGACACGCTTAGAGTCGAGCGATCGGGATGAAACTTGGTGGGAGGAACAAGCACAAGCCACAGGTACATTATATACAGAATCGGACCGGATTCGTGCACATTGGGGGGAGTTGGAGGGGGGGGGGGGTCCGGAATTCCGGTGATACGGTGTTAAATTAAATATTCTTTGAGCCCAAGCTGACTTTGAAATATTTATTCAAACAATGTTTACAACGGATACGTCAGCTATGATTCTTCGTCAGCGATATTTCGGCCCTTCTTGGCAAGGGTCCTCGTCGAGGACCTCGACGAGGACCCTTGCCAAGAAGGGCCGAAATATCGCTGACGAAGAATCATAGCTGACGTATCCGTTGTAAACATTGTTTGAATAAACGGTGTTAAATTACTTCCAGGTGGGCTAGGACAATGAAACTTGACAGGCAAGTCAGGGATCCGACCAGATCAACCTGGAAATAGTCAACTTCTCGATCCGACCACCGTGGAGGGAGTGGGGGGGATCCGGAATCTTGAGGAATGTATAACTTTGGAACGGGTGACCGGATCTTAACGAAACTTGATATTTGGAAAGACCTCGTGTCTCGGATGAAGCATTTAAAGTCCGGACCAGATCCGATGAATGTTGGGGGGGGGGGGGACGGGAAATCTTGTGACAAGTAGTCAGTGGTAGAACCGGATCGGATTAGGGCACTGGGGTGGGGATAGAGGGGGAGTCAGGAATTTCGGTTATCGCGAGTTAAGGTATTTCCAGATGGGCTAGGACGATGAAACTTGGCTTGAACATTAGAGACTTGACACGATTGGCTTAGAAATAGTCTCCGCGACCCAATCATCGTGGGGGTGTGGATTGAGGGGGAATCTGGAATCTTGATGTATGTATAACTTTTGAACGAGTGGCCGGACCTTAACAGCACTTGACAATTCGAAAGACCTCGTGTCTCGAATGTCCCACTGTAAGTCCAGACCGGATCCAATGAATGTGCAGGGGGGGGGGGGGGCGGAATCTTGTGACACGCTTAGAGTGGAGCGATTGGGATGAAACTTGGTGGGAAGAACAAGGACAAGAACTAGATACATCAGTGACAAAATCAGACCGGGTTCGGGCACTGTGAGAATTGGTGGGAAGGGGGGGGGGGGGGCGGAATTCCGGTGACCGCAAATTAAGGTATTTCCAGATGTTCTAGGCCGATTTAACTTGGCTTGAACATTAGAAACTCGACAAGATTGGCATTGAGATTAGCTCCGACCATCCCTTAAAGTACTAATCCTAACCACAAAGCAAAAAAAAATCCTGCAAACCAAACGATATCTATTCATGATTCCCAAGGGTCCATGATCTTTTTTGCCTCAAGGGTTTTGCTTACAAGTGAATTTCTTAAAGTAAAAAACAAAAATTTTGAGCAAAATGTGCAATTTTATGATTCAAATGAGCTTATCGTCATTTGTGCTTCAAAAGTGTTCATTACAGATGAGCCTCTACCACCCTTAAAATGCGCATCATCACGGCCAAATGCATAAATAAATTAGTTTTTACAAAAATTCTAGTGATTTCTAAGGACTCATGCTCATTCTTATCTCAAGGGATTTGCTTACAAAGGATCACAACAAACCCACGAATTGACGAATTAATTCCTTTATCCTCTGACCCAGCCTTGCAAGTGCCATATGAGCTTCCAGCTCTTGTTGTCTTTGGTTTGCGAAGGTATTTATGGCTTAGTTTAAACGAGGACTTATTTTGACTGCCCCTAAGAGGACCATTCTGGCTGTCACGCAGTCAAAGATATTAACAGCAATTTCTTTATGGAATAGCAAGTGTGTTAAAATGTTTATTTATGTAGTCTGTGCTATAATAGTTCGTTTGTACAATACTCATTAATCAACATGAGTTATGCGCTTGCTATTTTTGACATTACTGCACCTTTTTATTTGCACACTCCTTAAAAACCCCAAACAAAATAGAACATATAAAGTTCTACCAAGTATATATTTTTTACTTTCATGTTCATGTTCTCTATGCTGTAATGGTTCGTTTATATCATAAACTTAATAAACATAGAACATGCCAATTATTATTAATCTTTTTTTCATACTTTTGACATTTGACTTTTTTTTCTGCCGGGAGCTTCCAGCTCTATACTTCTGAAATACACCGCTAGATCCTTCTACGGTATTGGCCTACCCCACAGCATGTAATAATCCCACATTAGTACCGAGCTCTGATCGGAACTGGCGTCTTTAAAATCAGAAACTGTAAATACGAAAATGCTTCTGAAATAGCTCCTTTAAGACACTCGATCACAAATATTTTTCAAGAAATTTGCGTCCCTCTTAGTTTTCTTTGAACACCTTCCGAATAGGGAGAAACGCAATCAAAATGAATGGAGAATTCTAACTATAAAAAAAATCATTATCCTTGCCAACGGTTCACAACTCCCACGAATTTCTGTGCAGGGATAAAAAGCTCTAAGACTCTACGGAATGCATCTTAAGAAGGTCTCCTTTAAAAAACATCTGCTATGCTTGGAATTCAATGAGAAAATTCGGTGACAATGTTAGGCCTGTCGCTTTATAGGAAGTGGCTGCATTATAATGTCTAATCCAAAGGAAGCAGTTGAATGAGACCCTAGCTCTTTGACGAGAAGATGTTTTAAGCATACGCGTTACGACTGAGAAGATCCAAGGAAATGCATCTGCAAGTAAATCCGTTTTAGTCTGAGAATAAAAAACTAGCGGCTCAAAAATAGAAATTAATCTGAGCTTCCCTGGATATAACAAAAGAAATAAACGGACTCGTTGGAACGCTCATTTTTCTAATGTACACCTGTATATCATTTTTGCTATAAAATCGCAAAGACCCAATTACTGAATACTGATGAGTAGACAATGGAAGGGCAATCAGTACTGTGGTACCTATCGAGAAGCGAAGAAGCCGGACGCCAGATTTCTGATTTCTGAGGCCTTCATTTCAAGGATATGTAGCACGGTCCCAACTCGATCGAGTTCAATTATAGCTCCACCCGTTCCTTTTCCGAAACTGTCTAAAATATTCTTCATTAAATGTTAGACTAGATTTTGTTTTCAAGAAGACGTTGCGAAAAAAAAAAACAGAACTGTCATTCTTTTTTACGGATTTCGCGTTTCACTTCCAGGACCTGGTCTCGGAGAAAAGTATCGAGAAACCATCAGCAAATATGTCTGGTGTAGTTCTGAGACGCGGTTCTTGTTTCTGTTTCACATGGCAATTATTCAAAAGCGGCATTTAAGAATTCAACCCTTTTCTCAACGTTTCCTTGTTTCCGAGCTTAACGTGAAGTCAAAGAATGAAATTAATGAGTTAGCTATCACGAAGTCTCACCAATTAATAACCAAGAAAATCCAGATTATTAAGTCACGCTTTTGATGAGGAATTCTCGAATTTCAAAATCTTCAGGTGTGGATTCTGCTAATGACCATTTTAGTTAGGAATGCAAACTCATAATCCCGATGCTCTGAATGAAGCTTTATTCCAATGCGAAGAATTCCTTTATTCTGTATGATTTACACCCTCTCATCGAACCGCGGGTAAGGATTATTATAGATTGTAAGGAAAAACATAATCGAGTGGGGATCAAATCATTAATGCATCCATTATTTTAATTTTTTTGCCAGAAGAGAAAAAGTACCGCCAAGTCGAACACTTTTTGGCGATATGCAACCACTGTGCGCGTTGAGTAATTTGAGGTTAGGTCGAGAGTCAGACTCTTGGTAACCCTGACTGATCAACTAGTCTAAATTTCGGGACGTGGGTTCATCGACGAAATACATGATACGACCGGCTACTTAAAACAGAATTTGGGCGTCAGTGCCTGTTTGATGGGTCAGAAAATTACTCTCATTAATCAGAACACTCAATGTACCAGAACACTATTCTTGGGTACCAAAACAAGAGCTGAAAGTTAATCCGGTACTTGCAAGGGTATTTAACACGTCTATACACTATAGTTCGCACTGTCAAGGATGGCTGTCTCTTTCTTGCCCCCCCCCCAAAGCTCCACGAAGTATAAGATAGTCCTGTCCGCAAAGTTCCATCCCGATCTACCATAAGCCTGTCACAAGATTCCACGACACCTCTCATTCCCCGCAGTGCCTTAATGTGGTACGGACCTTTAAACGGGACATCTAGGACGTGTGCTCTTGACAGCTTTTCAGTTCCATGCGAACTGAGTACCCGTTCGAGACTTATGCATGTCACATGACCCCCCCCCCCCCCCCCCCCCCATCAAACTCCCCCAATGGCGACGGATTCGATTCCACCAACATATATTTCACGTATGGGACATGTGCTACTACCACCCACTAGGTTTTAGAAGAATCTAAGAGCTACGGGAAATTTTCCCTGGGACCCATTTAATTCAACTGGAACCGGACATAAATGTCCTATAATCCCCCTTTCACCTCGCCCACGGAAGTGGGAAAGTCTAGTCCGGACCTCAACATAATATATCTAGGGCCATGTTTACATTCCTAGTTTCATCCAAATCCCTCTACCTGTTTGGTCTCTACGCATCTTAGAATATCCGGAACGCTAGCCCCCTCCCAGTCCCAACTCCACCACGGAAGTTGGATCCTGTCTGGCCTTCAATAAAACATATCTAAGACCAATGACCTTCGTACTGCCAAAGTCTGATTCCAATTTCTCCATCAATTGGGTCCTACGCAAGCATTGGGTTGGTACTTTATATGCATGCTCAGTTTCATTGTCCTAGCTTATGTGTAAGTGCTGTAACTCGCAAGACTGAGACAGGGCGACAGAGAAACAGGAGGAGAAACTGGGGAGAAACATCCCGTTCAATATTTGGCACATGTGCAGAAGGCAGAAAGTGCCACAAAAAGTTTAACTATTACGATAAGTGTCCGTAAGACCGGGAACTTGACGTCTCCGCGGCCCTATCGCCTTACAGTAAACAATGTTATTGTTCGATCTTCTTCTCACCCTATTCTGTGGTTCCACTATGTCATGGTGTCAGCCACACTTCTTATTGTTAGATGATACCCAACGAAACCCGACGATGAATACTAGCAGCCGGAATACTCTTTCTGTAATGGTATAAAGCCATTTCCGTTTCCTCCCACAACTGAGATTTCCCCTTTGGTTTTCATACTTTTTCACACGCCTGCTGGGTGAGCTTTTTAACAGATCGGCAACCACTAACCAGGAGTCTCATCTTAGTCCCAACGGTCGTTTTTGAATGGAGTCATAAATCCAGTCGGCTAGAAGGGATATCAGTGTTGAGATACAGAGGGGTCAGCGGTCAAATGTTCGGTAGACAAATTTAAACGGTATGCTCTACATTATAACAGCTCTATGGGATACACGCTTAAATTATTCGATTATTTTTATCGTTACACGCACCAGATTTATATTCTACCGACGAGATGGTATAGCAACACCAGGTGTGTATGGTAGCTCAGGGAAACACATTAAATTATAAGGATTACTTGGAGTCGGATATCAGCAATCAAATACAGAGAATGGTCACTGACAACATGTCTTGTATCATTAAAGTATAACTGAAAAGGCAGCTTATCTGATGTCTGAATACACTGAATTATTTTCGCTCGTGTAAGAGATTTTGAGTTTTTTTTTCCCAAGGGTTCTTGTAATACCGTTAAGAATCTTCGCTGCTTGCACGAAAAGCCGAAATTCGCCAGACGCGCAGAATTCGCCTCTCAACAAAAGCCCAGATCTAACTCCTCCGGATGCTAACTCCTCTGAAGGGAGTAGAAAATGATGATAAGATATGTGCTTTTGTTGCACTTCTTATTTTTCGGCAATGGCTTACCTTTGTAGTTGCTGAATACTTCAAACATAGAGGGAAAAGCAAATAAAATACCACAAATCCGAAAGAATAAGTTCAGTCACTGAATTCGATTGTCTGTGGAATTGCCGCATTTTTATCGGTTTTTGAGGCCTATTCAAGTAAATAAGTGATGTGTAACTAGACTGTCGGATCTCAGCTCTATTCGGTTAAACTTTAAGAAACACTGGGTGCGAATGTTTGGGGTTCAAGATTAAGTTTTTTTTCAAAATCGAGAGTCTATCATACTATTTGTGAGAAATATTCGATCTTGGAACATGTGGAATTGTCGTCTTTGTTTCATACTTACTGTTTTTTTTTTGTTTTTTTTTTTTCATTATTAGATATTTAGCAGATTCCAACTAGGGGATTAAACTAGGTAGTCCTTTAGCCCAAGCTGACTGCGAATCATATTTGACGGTGAAAAATGGATGTCAGCTACATTTTATTAGAGCTATATTTCGGTCCTTCTTGGCAAGGGTCCTCTTCAGGCTCAAGCTGGAAAATGAACTTGTGGAAAAACAATTAAAGATTCTTCCTCAAATATCTGATTTTATGAACTGGTGCTTTAATATAGCTCTAATATAATGTAGCTGACTTATCCGTTTTGCACCGTCAAATATGATTATACTAGTTACTTTCCTAGAAACATAGCCCAGAAAACTATATTTTCCGTATTAAAATATTTTTCTTTTATTCAAAATTTAGAAAAAAAAAATCACACTATGCTTTAGATTTGGATACGTTTTTTTCCTAAAAATTACAATGCCCGTGCTTCGTAGATAAAAATTCCTTGAGTCCGAGCTGACTTAAAATGATTTTACAGGTTTGTTTCCTTCCCCGACGTTAACCCTGAAGATGGACAGCCTGACGAAGACCCTTGCCAAGAAGGGCCGAAATATCGCTGTCGCGTAGCTGACGTATCCGATGGATACATTATTTGAATATAGGACAAGGTCAAAAACATTTGTATAGTAATTTGTTCCAGGAGACACTGACACCAGAAGTGCAAAATTTAACAAAAAAAATCAGACTATGCTTTAGATTTTGGATATGTTTTTTTCCCTAAAAATTACAATGTCCCGTGCTTCGTAGATAAATATTCCTTGAGCACAAGCTGACTTAAAATGATTTTACAGGTTTGTTTCCTTCCCCGACGTTAACCTGAAGATTGACAGCCTGACGAAGACCCTTGCCAAGAAGGGCCGAAATATCGTTATCGCGTAGCTGACGTATTCGATGTATACATTATTTGAATATAGGACAAGGTCAAAAATATTTGTATAGTAGTTTGTTCCAGGAGACACTCAAGATCGACGATTGCCTGTACTTTTACTTGAATTCCTATCGTTCAGTCTAAATATAAGATTTATCCACATCTAGCACGGGAATGCCATTCGTATAAACCTATGAGTCGCAATTAATTTGATAAACAATTTTCGTACAGCATGAGAAGTTCATATACATTATACAGTCCATCTATACACGAAATAAAAATGAAACTATATTAATTTCAATCTTGTAAACAAAATCAGAAAGTAAGGAAAAACCTGTCAATAACAGCTCTTCAAGAAAATTATTTATACAAAAACTCTGACGGGGCAAAGTCGGGAGCAGATTATCGAGCCCGTATCAGCTTCCAAATCAAAACCTCAGAGCGGCATTTCCTGTATATTCACCTAGCCAACGGATCGAAGAATAACGTATGGTTGCTTCTCCCTTCGTATCTTGACATCCCAACAGCAGTTGTCCTTCCGGCAAAGTCTGGACTTTTCCAGACAACACAAAACCGTCCACGTCTGGAAGGAAACGATAGGACCACGCGACATAGCTGATTCGACCACAGCTCAGGTTATTAGAACCGAATGTCACTAATTGCACAGAATATGGTATCCAGATGCACAGAAAGTACGACCAGCCGTACGCAAAGGCGGCAGTGGAAGATTGGGTTTCAAGAAACGACACATGGGCGGCAGACAGGCAAATCTGAGGTTAAACTCAATGACCCACAACATCTCTTCAGCCAATAACATAAAAACAAAACAAAAAGTAAAACAACAAAGAGAGCCTCTAGCTTTTTATACTCCCGTCTAGCTAATCAGAAGAAAAATCGAAGCCCGCAAGTAGTGATGACCCTTAAATAAACACTATAGCTTTACTGAACGTCGGCACGAAGAGGCCACAGCAATATTAAATTCTTGTCTTTTGGACGCTCTGGGGGAAAGAACTTTAACTACAGTCTCAGCCATAGACTAGAGATAGCGCTGGTGGTACCTAAACTGCTCGCACAAATATACGAGTAGCATAAATTTCGAATCAAGTAACATGTTGCTGTGGTTTATGAGTCGAAAAAACTTAGCTTAGGGTTAGGGTTAGGGTTTTTTATTTATTAGATACAAGTAGTATAAACTGCATCAAAAGTCCTTAGGACTTTCTTTTTGCTGCAGTAGGATTATAATAATAAGTGTTAAAAGCCCAGGGGCCATATACATAACAGGGGCCATTACATAACACACCAATAGTACACATTACCAAAGAGAACAACAACAATATTTTCCTACTATTAGTAATGTTATTTTGTTTTACTTTAATGTCTGGTTAAAAATAAAAACCTCCCTACTCACCTACCGATACGATCAGCGATCAGAAAAAAATTACACCTGCGATACTATTTCATGACGAATTTACAGTGAAACTGTTATTTTCCATATGCCCACTGATCAATCAATATATTAAATTTTAAAGTCACTAGACACAGGTAAAAATTGGAAAACAAGTTATAAAAGGCATAACAAAATAAAATTCTAATAATTCGTTTCTTTATGTCTTAGGGAATCGGAACCAGGAATCCTCGGCGAATCGAAGGGAACGGCGAGAATAGAGGGTGTCACTCCACGCGGACTCCGCGTACAGGAACAGCGAGAACACGGGGACTGCTTCCAAAATGGATTTTGCTCGAAAAAAATATGCTGTTGACGAAATTAGTCTGGATCCGCTTTATTATTGGTTTTGTTTATTCTGATTGCTTTTAACTAATTTTACATTGCACTAAAACCAGCGAAAACTGATTCCCCTCCGAGTCTGAAAGGGAGTCCTTTATGATGATCGTGATGATAATCGGAGCATTCCCCGTCCGTGGGGACTCGCGAGAATACGGGGAGTGAGTCCCCGGGACAAACAAAAACGAGGGGACTCCTCAAGTGGAGTCCTCGGGGAACGGCGAGAATACGCCTTTAGTGTTTATCGTTGTATAAATGACCCAATCGACTCACAGTAAATACATGTCTACTATTTTCGGTTCATTTAAATGACCGCAGAGCTCGAGTCGTTTATGAGTGTTATAAGAAAAAGTTCCTGTTTGACAGAAGAACTTCGGTACTATTCAAGTTCCACCCTAATTGCTCCATTCGTTTGATACCTAGAAGTGCCAAAAAAAAAGGAACCCCACTCCCCCCCCCCTCTCGCCACGGTGGACTAATCCAGTTCGTTCCACCCATCAAATTTCACTTGCATCTGAGCATTTAAAGACACAGAAAACTTTACTACGCAACTTTCGGCCATCAAACCGACCTGGGGGGCTTAGATAAAGATACAGGGACTTATTGTCGACAGGACCCCTTCTTTGTTATCTCGAACCCCCTCCTTAGTGTTCCCAAAGCTAGCTGGAAGGCCCTTGCCCCTTATGCACTGTAATTATGCACTTATGCGCTGCAAAAGTTCGCCTTTAGCCGTGTTTCGGCCATAGTATCGGGGTAGTAGTTAAGAGGTCGTGCGTTCGATTCCTACTCCCGGCACACAAACATTTTGCTTTTTTTTCTACTAACTCAAAAGTAGAATTCTCGGAAACTGCAATTGTCGTAACGAGAATTTTTCTTACTCTCAATATCGAATCAGGGTACATTGTTTATGTTAGCTATCTCCCCGAGTCAAGTTTGAGTCAAGTTTTATTTTCCTTTAAGGGAAGTGTCGAGCACCAGGCTCCAAATTCTCCCACAGAGGTCGGATCCGACTGGAACCAATCGCATATTAGGTTTGACCGTCCAATTTCGTCCAAATGGCTCCTTTCGTTGGATCCCAAAGCATATTACAGGATTTCCGAGACCCCTCTAACTCTCCCCAACATATTCGAACCAGGCACATAAATGGACCAGGTAGTCTGATTAACAATCAACTTCTCTTAACAATCATAAAGTTCCATCCCAATCCGATCAGCAGTTCTCAACATCGGCGTGGCAACAACATCCAAAACCCTGTTTCCTGTATCACACCCCGACCCCCCACTCCGGTCGATCAAATCTGGAAAAATCAAGTTTCCTACACCGTTGGGTAGTGTCTTCTATACTGATGCAAAATTTCATCCTCCTAGCTTATCTGGAACCTCTAACTAGCAAAAGTGTGGAAGACACGACAGGCCGAAATTATGATCGTTTTAAGGCACTTGAGCCAGACGCTCTAGCCTCTAAGTGCGAAGAAATTGCATAGTGCTAATTTCCTGGTAATGGACCTGGATTGGATGTATATCATAGACAAAATTCATCGGCTTGAATTTTTTTAGGTCCAACATATTAGTTACTTAATATATGAGGGGACAATTTATAAGATAATCTAGTACAAGGTTGCCCCTTCCATATTTGCCGACATCTGCTTCATCTTCCGTCTTTATGTCACTTCCTACTGCGTTAAGTTCGAACAGTTGTGAAATTCCCACTGCCACACCCTGATTCAAAATATTTTAGATTTGGATGAGACGAAAGTGGCGGGAGAACTTGTGGTTCACGCTTCGAAATTTCAAATCCGTTGCCTTCCAAACAGGAGAACGGGCTTTAATTCCCCTCCCTTTCTACTCCCACCATAATGGCGCGAACCTCAAACGCTTGCGGCGAACCTCCGCTGGCTCCTCCCCGTCCATCTTTACGCAGGCAGGCGATCGTCGTTGCTTGCCAAGTCTTCGAACATTCTAATTTTAGTCGTGAGCTAGAGAGGGCGTGAATTGCGAAGTGAAGATAGAAAAAGAGTGTGAAATGAAAATGGAAGTAGTTCAACGTGAAACAGGATTCGACCTTCTTGCACGGCAGTTTGTTCCACCTCGTCAGGAGGTTAAGCGAGTTAGTCGATGCCTATTCGGACCATCAAACCACATCGACTCAATCTCATTTGCAAAGAGAGAACTATTGCACCATCGGATTACGGAGACCAGGAGATGGAACTTTGACTTTGAAAATGAAAAGCCCTTACAGGGCAAGTTCGACTGGGAGAAGGTGGATGAGAACCTAAATCCAAGAAAACGACACCACGAAGATGAAAAGGAAACAAACCAAGTGCCAAAGGAACTGAGACTGGATACCGCAGGTCTAAGCCAGACAGAACCACCTGTCTTGTCACCAAAGAATCAATCCTGTGAGAACATACAACCAAAAAAGAAAACAAAAATCTCAGGTAAGAGTCAAGAAAATTCTTTAGACAAAGCTCATGAAACAATCAAGGTCACAGTTAAAATCTTAGGCCAGATAGTATTTCATCTCCTCGATTCCCTAGTCATCTTTCCAGATTAACCAACAATTGTTTTGTTACATTGTTGACTTAAATCGAAGAACCAGTTGTGTCGTCATTTCAACTGAAAATTTGAACCGTTTCGGCGCGAATCTGTCAGATCAGGAGCCCATCACAGACACAGTTCCCGGTATCGAGAAGAGTATTGTTGTTTGTACAAACTGCCTGTTTACAAGTTCCGCGGGATTTCGGTTGGGATCTTCCTTGGATCTGCTCTTTAAACTGTTTTGCGATGATTTCCGGGTAGGAGTGTATGCAAAAGTTAACGAACATTTCCCACGCAACAACACCATTTCCCGAAAGCTGCTATTACATATTTGTGGCAATCCATCAGTGGGAGGACATTTATTCAGTTGGGCTTTGATGCTTGGTTCGACCTTCTTGGTCTTAAGTATTAACTTTGCCGGATTCATCGGTCGCTTTAAAGTTAGACCACAGTTAAGACGATAACAGCTCCATTTCTGTAAAACATGGGTGCGATAAACAAAATAGCCTCGTAAAGCCTAGCCCGAGATCTCTATCCCATTTATTTATAATGAGTCGTTTTTACCTATTTCAAATATTTATACATGGTATGTAGTGTAGGCTACAGAGGCTTTAGCTTCTATAATTCTATTTTCCAGTAGATAAATTTATATGTATATCTTTAGAAGTACCTAAAACAATGACTACATAATGTTCTCATTTAAGCAGTACATGTGGTATTCCTCGCAGATCTTATTCACCAATCGCACTTTCTAACGGTGTTGTTTAAACATACAGGCCCTCTGGCTTTTTACTTTCTTGGGAGTAAACCGCCTGATCTCCCACTACCGCCCAACGGGTTAGCTACGAGACTTGCCCAGACACGTTTTCGACGGCTTGTTGACTCCAGCGCACAGACAGGTTTCCCTTTAAATCTCCGTGGTTTTCAGATCTAGTTTGTAAGTCCAAGGTTTTAAAATCTATTTTTTTTTGCAGATTACTTCCCCACAACCAAGAAAGCACAACAACACCTCCTAAAGAAGACTGAACCATCAGAACCAAGCCATCAAACACAAAAAGTGTTAAGTGTATAAGGATGTGTGCACCACACAAGGATGGAGTTCTGTATATACGTGAATGTTTAATTCCGATCAAGAAAAAATCGACAATCGATCTTTATTCTCAGGGAACGTACAGCTTGAAGATGTTCAATCCATCGACAAGGCTCGAATACATTACCTGTTGTGACCTCTCCGACAGAGAGTGGGTTCAGCGCGAAATTTGAATTTCGAGTGATAGTAAAGCCATTTTATTGTGAAAGTTCTGTCGGAGTTCTTTAGTACAAAGTTTTTTCTCATCGAAAACGGTTTTTTTCTGGACTATTGTCAGGCGGAGATCTGTCCCTGGCTAAAAGTGATCCCAGTAATTTTTTATTTTGTTACTTTTTCAATCATTTAGTTGCAAGAGTTTGAGATTTAGAACTAATTGGTAGCTGGATTGTGGACTTGAGAAGATCCGTATGCATCCAAATTCGATTTCGACTATTTTGTTGGCTGGCAGTTCTAGTCCCAGTTTTGGATCTCATAGAAAATTAGTTGCGTCAGCCAATTGTATATATTATATTTCTTTATCGTATAATTAAAATTTTTAACCCAAGATCGTGTGTATTTTAGAACCTATTCATGCTATTGTGCATGAAGTCGGATATTACCCATCTGGAGAGTTCAAGGATACCGGTGACAAGTGGTCTAACCTTTGCCATCGCATTTCCTTTCAATAAGACAGTTATTACTGGACTGGAAATTGATCTTCTTTCTTCTTAGATACTTTAGACATGGACGACATTAAATAGCGTTTTCCTGTTAGTTTCGTCGGCTTTTATTATTCACTTCACCCAAGAGTACTTCTTCATTCCTAGTTCTGCTAATGGAAGCAATTCAAGTTCAAAACAGGCTACCATTTACAGCCGACTCAAGTTGCATGCAACCTCATTTGTCTCACGTGATCCCACGAAGCCATCTTCACTAGACACGCCCAAACTTACTGCAGACTGTCGAAAACGAAACGAAGACTTACAATTAGAAGAAATATTCTAGCTCCCGAGTTCAGGTGGCGGGGGGGGGGGGGGGTGAAACCCTTAAAATAGTAGAAGAAGCCCACTTGACTATGCTCTTTGAGATTAAAATCTGCTGGTCACATCCAAACCTTCCGTCTGTTCAGCACGATTTTCGATGTTTAAGAACGTAAAATGGTCAAACCATGACACACTCCCATTTATCCCATAAGAGGGTTAAATCAATATCATACTTTTCCACTCGACTTTTTTGCAAAAAAATCAACGTTACAGTATTACTGTTGAGAACGCATTCCTTCAAGAAACATTGTTTAGCGGCCACGTCCAATTTGCATCTCACGATTTGGTCCGTTCAAAACAAAGATAAGGTCATAACGGTTTTACACATATGTCTGAAGCACACAGCGCGTACGCTAAAATGAGGACTAACACCCCTTTAAACTGATACGCCCGCCGACGTGAACCATTACAACCTTTGTGTCTGCTCGGTTCACTTCCCTCCGTCTGCCTCGTTGCAAGCATCTGGCACCTTTAGGGCATACTAGGTCTAGCCAGGTTGTAAACAGAGGGCATCATGAAAAGAAGTATTGTCGCAGGGTTTAACATACGTTTGGATTTCCAGCTGTTCGGTTTTTCGGTGAAGAAATGACTGGGGACTTCGTTTACTAGACCACGACTTGGCATACAAAAAACTTATTTCTTTAATTTATAGTCAGAAGAGTGTCGTTTATTGCTGGATCCTCGCTGATGTTTGCTTCTGTACTGGAGTGGAGAATCCTCGGGTTGTTCGTCGTCTGATTCCTCGTCTTCCTGCAGAAAAGATGGTTTGAATTGACACCTTCGGGATAATGTAAAGTAGTGTTGACCAGTGTCTCAATGACAAACAGATCAATATTCTTCAACACTCGAGAGCTTTTCACAAATGCAATGGTTTTCTTCACATGGAGATGACAATTCCAGGAGGATAATCACGTTGTCTGAGACATCAAATAATATGGTGATTTCAGCTCCAGTACCTGACATGTAGGTCTGAAAGCCAGTACTAAGATCCTTAAATCGACCTTACTGGAAGCATGGTCACACTACGAGGCTAAAAGGTCTAAAGCAAGTCACTATGCCAGACCTACATGATACGCAACAAGCAACCATGGTTTAACCATTATCAGAAAGCCAACATTTGCTACAGCTTGCATATACCTAAGCTAACGGATTAGTAAGCCCCCTTTTAGCTGCCCTTCGGGTCGAATCCGCAGTTTGGGCTAGTCTTCAGATGCTTGGCATAGATTGAAGGTAGTTTTCTTCCAAGCTGATTTCTTCCAAGCCGGTAGTTTAGTCCAAGAGCAAGGGTAATTGAGACGATCAGGCCATGGGAACTGGGTGCATCCGAATCCAAAGGTCTTAAAAGCTTTCCCACCGAAGGCTTAAGAAGCAAAGACAGAGGTCTGCTATTGCTGCAGAAACGACTAGTCCCATCCCCCCCCCCCCAAGGGGCGTCACCTCCCCCCAACTTTTTGAGATTCGGTAAAATTTTGGTCCGGAGGCCCAAAACTGTTCAGTATTTTTTCGATCGCAGAACTATTCGATATATTTACGGGCATCCGGTAGTTATACAGAATCCCAAATAAGCTATCGGTACAAATCTATTCGGTATAAATCGGGAGTACGGTATACTTGAAATTATTTGGTAATTTTTCGATGCCAGAACTATTCGGTATACTTATGGAGATTCGATATAATTTTCAGGATTCGGTAGTTACCACGAATCCCTACTTTTTTCCAGTTTCTAATATAAGGTTTGAAGCCAAGCTGACCATTCATTGCAAACAAAAATAGAAACAAGAGCTACGAGCTCATATGGCACTTGATACGAGTAGGTGGTACCTAAAATTAGACAAGAAACCAAAATACTCCGCCATCTAAAAATGCGGTTCGAACCTAGAAATACGATATCTTGTTTCACTAAAGCCTGAGCATTTCCGTCGCCTCGGACAGCCGATGGCAAATGACTTTTCTACCTTCCAAGTTTCAACCCTAAAGATCCATTCGTTTGGTCCCTACACATGCCACACGGTTTCCGGTACCCCCCTCCAACGTCCCCTACCGAGTCCGAATTTGGTTTGGACTTCGGACTACTAAATGGATCATCTGAAGCATTTTATCTTACCACCTATCAAATTTCACTTAAATCTTAGCGTTTTGTGGGAACTTCCCGTAATTCTCCCACCCCCTCCGCTAGCGTGGTCGGATCCGGTTCGGACCCTGAAATATGTCATCTAGGGAATGTGAGCTCTCTACATTCCAAGTTTCACTAAAAATCGCTCCACTTGTTTGACCCCTATGGGAGCCAAAACGTTTCCGGGAATCCCCTTCCAGCTCCCCCCACTATGGCTGAATACGAGTCGGAAACATAAACACCCATCTCTGACATAGCCTATCCACAAATTTCCGGTTCCCACTTCAAACCCCTCCCCTGCCGTGACCAGATCCGATCCAGACAACAAATAACAAATCAAGGACGCATTCTGTCCAACTTGCACCCCATTCTGTACTTCCCCCCTCGTCCAACTCTCCTAAACGTGCAGGCATGTTGTTCGGACGCATGTTTTGCTTGTCTAGATCATCAGTTCTCACCCGTTCGCAACTAACGGAAGCCAGTGATTTCCGGATTCCCCTTCCCTCAACTCCCCAAAGATGGTCTGATCCAGGAACACAAGTTTTCCTAGGGCATTATGTCGGGTCCTTAAGTCATTAAAACTGCCTGCAAAGTTTCATTGTTCTCAGAATAGCTGGAACTATCGTTACTAGCGATCACCGGAATCCCGGGAAACTCTCTGTCAATTACGTATCTAAGGATAATGATTTTTCTTCTCACCAAGTTCCATCCCAATCCCAACTCTAAGCGTTTCACGAGATTTCCGGTCCACATTTTTCCCCACACAAATATCTGATTCGACCAAGACTTGACACGGAACATCGAACATCATGGAAAGATATTTCTTTCCACTTGCCAAGTTTTATTCAATTCCGATAACCCGTTCAATAGTTACGAATGTCACCAGATTCCGGGCTTCCCATCCCTCCAATCCCCCCACGGTGGTTGGGTCAAGGAAAAGACTGTTATCAAGTCTATCTGTTCCTGTCCCTGACATCTCTTCCAAGTTTCGTCGTCCTAGCACATCCAGAGGTACCGAACTAGCAGGATCACCGAAATTCCGGACCCCCCCCCCCGACTCCCCACAGTGCCCGAATCTGGTCCGGCTATGTCAACGACGTGTCTAGGAATTGCGCTTGTTCTTCCCACCAAGTTTCATCCCGATCCCTCCACTCCAAGCGTTTCCCGATATTTCCGGTTCCTCCCCTCCAGCTCCCCCCTAAGTCACCGGATCCGGTTCCGATTTAAATTGGGTCGTCTGAGACACGGGGTCCTTCCAAACATCAAGTTTAATTAAGATCCAATCACCCGTTCAAAAGTTAAAAATACCTCTATTTCCCGGATTCCCCCTCCCCCTACTCCCCACACGATGCTCAGATTGGAGAAGTGATTATTTTCAACTTAATATTTTGGGGTTCCTGATGTGCCTGCCAAGTTTCATCGTCCTAGCTTGTGTGAAAGTGCCCAAACTAGAAAAACCTGGACCGACCGACCGACGGACGGACAGAAACTGCGATCGCCATATGGCACTTGGCCGGGAGGCAAGTGCCAAAAAAACGAGAATCTTCGGGTTTTTTCCTCGATCAGCTAGTTATCCCTCTAAGATGATATGCGAGAGATAATAAAATTTCTGATATTTCGGTTGCACTTCCGGCAAACCAACCTCAGCGAAAAACAAAACTAAATCATAGAATCCGCCACATTAACGACAGGAAAACTACGCAGAACCAATAAAACGACATGTAACTAAAAACCAGAAGAACGATGGGGACTGAACGAAATGGAGATACAAAATTGACAGTTTTCTGGGTGAAAGCTTCTGCGCTTTCCAAGGCGGATGATCACAAATACAAGCAGTAAATTGTAAATATATACAGAACTCAGAATTGTAAATAATCACAGATTTGTACATACACACTTTGAACACACACATTTTATCTTTCGTTATTTTTATTTTTATCTGCATTTGGTTCAATTCGTACCGTTCTTCTGGTTTTTATGGCACTTGCCCTTCGGTCAAGTGCCATATAGCGATTGTAATTTCTGTCCGTCAGTCGGTCTGTCGGTCCCGGTTTTGCTAGTTGAGGCACTTCCAGATAGGCTAGGACGATGAAACTTGCCATTCGTATCAGGGACCGGACCAGATTAAATTAGAAATAGTCGCTTCCCCGATCCGACCATCTGTAGGGGAATGGAGGGAGGGGGAATCCGGAAAAAATAGGAAAAATTAGATATTTTTAGCGTACGAACGGGTGATCGGATCTTAATGAAACTTGGTATATGGATGGATCTCGTGTCTATGACGTTCCATTTTAAATCCAGACCGGATCCGGTCACATGGGGGGGGGAGGGAGTTGTAGGGGGAAACCGGAAATCTTGGAAAACTCTTAGAGTGGAGATATCCGGATGAAACTTGGTGGAAAGAACAAGCACAAGTCCTAGATACATGACTGACATAAACGGAACGGATCCGCTCACTTTGGGGGAGTTTGGGAGGGGGGGGGGGGACGAATTTCTAGTGATCCCTCAAGTTCGGTGCTCCCTGATGTGCGAGGACGACGAAAATTGGCAGGCATGTCAGGGACCCGACCAGATTTAATAGGAAATAGTCACTTCCCCGATCCGACCATCTGGGGAGGGGGGGGGGGAGGGGAAGCCACAAATTTAGTTATTTTAACTTGCGAACGGGTGATCGGATCTTGATGAAAGTTGATATATAGGATGATATTGTGTCTGAGACGTCGCACTTTAAATTCGAGACGGATCCAATGACAATGGGGGGGGGGGGAGTTGGAGGAGGGAACCGGAAATCTTGAGAAACGCTGAGAGTGGAGGGATCGGGATGCAACTTGGTGGGAAGAACAAGCACAAGTCCTAGATACGTCACTGACAAAACCAGACCGGATCCGGTTACTGTGTGGGAGTTGGGGGGGGGGGGGGTCCTGATTTCTACCGATCCTGCGAGTTCGGCATACTTCCTGATGTGCTAGGACGATGAAACTTGGAAAATATGTCAGGGATCCGAACAGACTGACTTGAGAATAGTCGTTTCCTCGATCGTTTCCCCCATCGTGGGGGGATTGGAAGAATGGGAGTCCGGAATCTAGTTGCATGCATAACTTTTGAACGGGTGACCGGATTTGAATGAAACTTGTAGGGTGGAAAGAGCTATCGCCTCAGATGTTCAGTGTCAAGTCCGGGCCGGGTCCGATACCTGTGGGGGATGGGGGGGGGACTCAAGAAACGCTTAAAGCAGAGGAACTGAAACGGAACTTAATGGAGAGAACAAGCATTACGCCAAGATACGAAACTGGCGGAGTCAATGGTTTCAGGGCTCTGTGAGGGGAGTTGGAGGGGGTTTCCTGGAATTCCGTAGTCGCGAGTTAGAATAGTCCCAGATGTACTAAGACAACGAAACTTTGCAGGCATATTTGTGACCCGATTTAAATGACTTAAGAAACTGACACAACATACCCCCGGAAACTTCCGTTCCTAGATCCGAGCATTTTTGGTGGAGCGAAGGAAGGGAAATATGGAAATTGACCAGTAGTGGTCTGATTCGAGTGAAACTTAATGGGTGATATGAATCGATGACCTAGACATGGAAAACATGCGTTCAAACTATATGCGACCACGGTTGGGGGAATTGGGGGGGGGGGGGGGGGGGGGAGTTGGCGGAAACTTTTGACATGCACAAAAACCAAACGGATAGACCGAATAAGATGCAACTTCAACAGTGCCGAGTTTGTGCGGCCTAGATTTGTTATTTGGTGTTTGGGCCGGATTCGGCCACGGTGGTATAAAATAAGATGCTTTATATGATCCATTTATTGGCCCGAGACAGATTCCACCACGGTAGGGCGAGATGGGGGAACTATCGGAAATCGTGTCGAAGGTCTAGGGATCAAACGAGTGGATTTATTGGCCTGAAACTTTGAGGTTTTAACAGTCATGCGCATTTGCTACAGATAATCCGAGACGATGCCGGAACAGCTCAGAGTTGAGTGAAACCAAATATTCTATTTGTATTTCCGAACCGCATTTTTGGATGGCGGGTGTATTTTGTGACGTTCTCATCTACTTTCTTGTACCGCCTACTCGTAAGAAGTGCCATATGAGCTCGTAGCTCTTCTTAGTTATGTCGTTTTATTGTTTGTTGGTTCCGCATAGTTTTCCTGTTGTTATTATGGTGGATTTCATGGTTTAGTTCTATTTTTCTCTGAGGACGGTTTGCCGGAAGTGCAACCGAAATACCCCAAATTTTACGTATCCCTCGCACATCACCTTAGAGGGATAACTAGCTGATAAAGAAAAACAAAAACACAAAAGTCTCGTTTTTCTATTTTTCTTTCAGTTTGGACGAAATTATACCGAATAAGAATATTATTCGGTAGTCTTTCGATACCAAAACAATTCGGTATAAAAGCCAGGATACGGTAGTTATACAGAATCCCGAGCATGCTATCGGTCTAAACTTATTGGGTATAATAACAGGGATCCGGTAATTTATTCGGTATGATTACCAGGATTCAGGAGTTGTCACAAACCTCGAAACTCGGAAGAGGTCGAGTGAAGTACTGGTCCCAGACAAAAGAACTGATGTATGATTTCATTGATAGCCCTTACTTTTATTCTGGATCCAAAAAGAAGATATAATCATAAATATTTCGAAAATTCCGGCTGCGGCGCTTTTCGTAATAATCTCTATTTTGTGGAAGGCCGTGTCGAAGGAAGGCCCATCTGACTAGGGTTTTAAGCCAGTTTTAGGATTAAGATTTCGAAACATTCAGAGCTAGAATTTGTATGCAAATAGTAAGTTTGGCAGTAAAAAGTTAACTTGAAAATCCCGCCTGCGGCGCTCACTTATGTGATCATGGACAGTCTTGACTAGACTACAGTAGCCGCTGCTGCCGGAACGTCGCTCCATCCGGTTTCTGGAACTTTTTAGACTTGCGGTATTTAATCCACGGTAAATGATAGAATTTGTAAGAGAAGCAGTTAAATTTTGGCCTACAGAAAAAAAAATGGATTTCGAAAATTTTCGCCGGCGGCGCTCGATCTAAGTTTCTCTTGGGTAAAATAGATAGAAGCTGTTACTTCAATCGTGCCCGTCAATATATTCTCAAAGTGGGCTTCGCCAGAACGCCGCTTAATAGTTGGCCTATCGTCGTTCATGCTGCCCTTTAATGTTACTCTTGCTACGTAATCCTTTTTGTTCCATAATTTAAAGCTCAAATTCTCAGTTTCTAGGAAAACAAAAATAAAAAACAACAACAACATCCGACTATCACAGATCAACTGGGTACCTAAAATTTATCGACCTTGACCTTACTTATTCAATGCTGAAAATAGTCATTCCCTTTTGCTTCTTTCCTGGATAAACTCGATGTGGCTGGATCACATTTCCCATTACGATTTGTGTTCCTGGTTACGCTGTCGAGCACTGGCCACCTCTAATAGATCTAAAGAGTCCGAAGGCAACATTTAACTCAGCGACGTTCTGGAAATCAACCCCTTTGAAGATGTTGCCCATTTGACTTCGACTTTCTTCACACATGGGTGCGGTAAGTGGAGAATTTTTGTTTCTATCTTATCGGTCCCAGCTCTCGTCTATAGTGTCCGAAGGCAATATTTACCGCAGTCGATATCTTGAAACCAGATACTTATAAGATGTTGCCTGCTCAACTAAATTCGTCATACCATTCTTCATATGCGCCATACGGGTACGACAAGTGGGCGAAGATCCAGAAAGTCAAGATCAACAAGGCGAATCTCAACCCTTCCCTAATACGCCAAAGATCCATATCCATAAATTTTTTCTGCTGTTACAAAGTCGCTACAAGGAGCCTAATTAATCGCAGGGCGTGTTCAAAAAGGGCGAAATGTCGGTGGGGTAAAGGGTTTTTCACGTGGACCACCAAAAGCAAAACTTCAAAGTTTTAGAGCTAACTAATCATCTAAAAGATCAGAATTTAATCCTTTTCTCCCCATTCTCCCACGGTCACTGACAGATAGCTTATCTCTCCTCACATTCGGGATGCCTAGTCCGAAAATTAAAAGCTGAAGAGTTATGAACACTAGTGAGAAAGAGGCTGTATTCAAGCACTAATTCTCCCGAAACGCGGAATCTAAAGAGGAAGACGGAATCCATAGAACTGAGTTCAAAGGTTGTTTCGTTTTTTAATAGCCTCCCATATTAAAGCGTCACAGAAATACTCTCGTACTCCCAGGACTTGTCGGGTAATAATATCAGAGCCCCGTTTTTTGTTGCAATAGCGTTGCCACATCGCTGCTGCAGCACTTCTTTGCTTTTGCATAATATGCGTTTTTGGATTCACTTTCTTCTCGGTTGAAGCGGCAGCACTGCAGCATCTTGCAGGGAACCACGGACTTGGTCGGAGAGCAAGTCCGTGATTCTCGAGAAGCGCTGCAGTGCAAAAACGGATGTGGAAAGAATCAGTCCGGAATCGGCCGAAAAGTGGACCTGCAGCATGCAACAAAAAACGAGGCTCAGATCTCTCATATTTCGAAATCGCGGTTTTCGTTTCTATTCCAATTACTTACTGTGAAGCCTACACATTTTTGTTTACTGACAACTGCTCTTCATTTAAAAAAAAATCGACTTTAAAATTTCTATTGAACAGAGAATAAAATTCACTTTGTCTTGAATATTCGTCTCATCTATGCTTCCTTATACAAAAGTGCGCACGAGGTCAAACACTTTTTGTTTGACAGTTGGTTACTTTGACAGAAGGAGATAACAAGATTACCATCAGCCCTCGCGAATGCAAAGAACGCTGAGTGATCAAAATCAAAGCTAATAGGTCCAATCCACAACAGTAACCGCACCAATTGTATACATACAATGAAAGCACAGGAAGTATTACAAGCTTTTGAAAAGTGCCTAGAGTTCTCTAGGGAACACAGCCAAGTGCTTGTGTTCCTATTCCCGCGGACTTAGTTCTCAGCCCCTTCATAAACTGCAGATCATACACATAGACGGAGGAACTAGTCTCTGGTAACCTGCCCCTTGCAGTGATGCTGCGACAAAGATTTGGGTTGTGTTTCTGGTTTGCTGGTGAAGGATCGCTTGCTTACTGATATTATTTTCTTTATGTGCAGCAATAACAAAAAAGAGGAAATTGGCTGGACACATTAGATAGCCGGTAAAAGAAAGTGAAAAAAAAAGTGAAATTCGAGAGACTGCTATGTCAGTTTTCATACCCCAAGTGAACACACTCTATGCGCTAGAAGACCGATTGAAAATTCGGATTTCAAGAGCAGCCAATGCTACTAATGTCAATATTGACAAGTAATATTACGTATTTATGTGATTCAACAAATCCACTTCAGCGTGGATTTATAGGGATTAGGAGGGAGGAAACTGTGAGAAATAAATATGGTGAATGAAACAAGTGGTGAGAAAAAAATCTATTTGTTTCTGCAAAAGTAACAAGACCAAAGGTGTCGATGGGATCCCAAAAAGCTAAGATTTGATAAAGACAGTTGGGTCTCAGTTGGGTCTTGTCTTCGCCAGATCCAGTCTTCGCTAGGCTAATCATCGGAGAAAACCGAGTTCAGATATTCTATCTATCTATCTATCTATTTATTTATTTAATCTAATAAAACGGCCAACATGGGCCATACTAAACAACTAACAATAAATATTAACAACTAACTATGGGTATGGACAAAAATATAAAAACAATAAACTACCCAACATCAAATGCTGAATACAGCTCGCGGTTCCATGCCATCCACACAGGTAACGATAGCCGCATGTTTGGGCCTGAGAGAATCACAAAGAGTGGATTGCTAGACCGAAGGATCTAGCTAGACCGTGGATTGCTAGACCGAAGGATCCGGGTCTGAAGAGAGTAGATAGACCGACGCCTGAGTTCCCCAAAAGAAGGAAGACCCTAACCAACAAACATCCGGAAGCACTACAGTTCCAAGGTATACCATGTAGCCACCGGACTGAATTGTTATAAAGAACCCGAAAAGTATTCTCGCATTTCACAGATTTAGAGTGGGTTAGTGACAAACAATACAGTGGAGTACAGTAAGCCCTGAAAAGGAAAGTTTTAACTGAAGAATCATAACTAGAGAACTTTCTAATAAGGATATTAGCATTGACACACATGATCGGGACGCCACTGAAACATGGAGGTCGTCTCTAAGTGAACTGCAAAAAGTATATCCCAAATACTTAAACGACTGTACAAACATAAGCGGGACTTCAGATAGGATAGCAGTAGGTATGTGCTTGAGAGACATGCTAGGTGGGATGAACGCCATACAAAAAGTCAAAAGTCTTTTTTTGTATTGTAAATTACATCATTAGCCATGGCAAACCGGTCACAGACAGCCAGAACCTTGTTCAGCGCTGCTACAGTTGGGGCAAGAATGGCAAGGTCATCTGCGTAGCTAAGGTTATTAAAGCAAAAACCCTGCACAAAGCAACCAACACCAGTATTAACCAACGAAACATTTTTTTTTAAACATTTAGTGTGACTTTTCTTAGAGAAGTTGCGGTAACATTGACTTTTGCTTTAATCTTAGTAGAAGAACGGAACCACTGAGACAATGAGACAGAACTTTCATAAAAGATAACACAAGGATGCGCAGTTTCAACAGACAATATTTGGGATGTAATCTGTTGTGATTTTGAAAACGTTACATTATGCACGAAATTTTATGCACACCAAGCAATGCCACGAAGAGGCGAAAAACCGACAAAGAACATCTGCTGAATTTTCCGATATCATGACCAGAGAACAAAACAGTCAATCAAGATGCTTTTTCGGCATTTTTCAGCTCTTCAGGAATGCAACATTTCATGCAGAAGATTTAAAAAATCACAATAAATTACACTTATTACAGGTTTTTCTCCTTCCCCGAAGTTGAACTTGAACCAGAGGATTGACAGCCTGACGAGGACCCTTGGCAAGAAGGGCCGAAATATCGCTGATGAAGAATCATAGCTGACGTATCCGATGTAAACATTGTTTGAATAAATAAATTACACCCCAAGTGTTACATCCCTCTGTTGATTGTTGTTGAAACTGTGCATCCTTGTGTTATCTATTACTTCCGAGACTGCGGTTGACCCCTCCCCTCCCCCATTGAAGGAGTTGTCAGATTTTTGTTTGTGTTCACAACGATACCAAAAAAAACGCGAATCTCGTAAATCATTTCACATGAACACAAGACCGAAAACATCACAACAGATACCACGATTCTGAAGCAGTAAGCCAAATCCTAATAATACTACCCTTCGCTAGGATTTTATCGTTAGACTAATCTCCTGTCCCATGTCTAGATAGCATCGGCTCATTTTAGACAATCGAACTAGGAGTAGCTCAGTAGGGTGTCTATTTGTGGATGGCATATCTAAAGCTTGG
This sequence comes from Branchinecta lynchi, assembly GCA_023053575.1. Lineage (NCBI taxonomy): Eukaryota > Metazoa > Arthropoda > Branchiopoda > Anostraca > Branchinectidae > Branchinecta > Branchinecta lynchi. The sequence continues at coordinate 12,617,722 of JAKZAP010000002.1, forward strand.
GCTATTGCTTCCCACAACATATTATAGCACGTTATGGCTCAAATTTATTAAAGTGTAGGCTTCAGTTCCGCAGCTGCTTGTATAGGCCTACTAGACTTTTTCTCAAGTATCATCAATATATGTTCAAAGGTGGTATTCGATACAAAAGTTCACAAATAGTACCAACAAAAGTCAGAAACTCCAGAACAACGGAAGGAAGCGAAACATACATATTCTTTCGAAGTTAGTACAATCCGAGGCGGCCCTGAGTCAGAAGTTTCAACTAAAAGCGCAATGTCTTAAAGTGCGTGATCGAAATACTTAGTGAAAAAAATAAATAAAGGATTCCTTACTGCTCCTTCTGTAATGAAATAAAGGACGAGAGCCATCTTCTGGGGATATCCCAGCCACTTTCGGATCACAGAAGGCTCTCGCGTTCGTGGATATCAATTATCCACTCTCTATCTCTCTCTCTCTTCTTAGCCCGTCTGTTAAGCTCAGGCTCAACTTCTTAAGATTTTAAGCCTAATCTCTACCCACCCTGGGAATCTGTATTATTTTAAAGTTAGTTTTTTAATACTGGTCTTCAAGCTATTTGTGTTTCTTTTCTTCTTCGTAGCCTACTCCACCGCAGGTTCTTTTGACCCCGATGCGAAATAAAGCTTACTTACTCAAATTTGCTATACCAACGCATATATTTATGTAATATTATATGAAGATTTGCTGGATATTTGGCTATTTAACCCTTCGTTGTTTTGAAAATAGTCAGTAGCTGGCTACTCCTCCTCCACTTAGCGACCATTTCATTTAGAAATAATTAAATAGAGCAAGTAATTTAGTCAGTTTTCTCCGCAATAAACTAGACTATGTTTCACAATTGTGTACACAACAATGTTGCTTGTTGAAGCAACCCTTGCATTACAATTCTCTCTTTTATACTAACCTCTTATTTGTTAATACATTTGACTATACTAATGTAAAATTTTACATGTTGTTACATTACTTGGAATAAATGGTCTAACTTACTAGGGTCCCCCCCCCCTTTCCTGACTGATGTCCTTAAACTATTCAGACATATGTGCGTACTAGTACGAGAAGGAGCAACTATCCCCCCCCCCCCCCAAAAAAGACAAGAATGTAAAGCTTAACTTTGTCTAGCAAACCTCCAACCTAGGCCGGTTCCAGTAGAAGAAATTCCAGGTCAAATACAATCAGGCGGTTAAAGCTAAATCCATTATCTAGGCCTGTCAACCTAATCTGCTTGAGAGAAGTCGAAACAGCACTTACCAGTAGCAAAGAACAAGCATAAATCCAGGTTAGTCACATGCAAATCACCATGGTTCCAGCTTTTCAAATGCGCACAGGCAGAATCAATTTACTTCAGACACAAACACCCCATTTAATAACCCTTAAGTCAAATTAAGAAGCAGACAACTGTTGAAATAAGTGCATAAATAACGAGCAAAGGTTTATGTAAAGATACGAAAAGCTCTGTGCTATTTCAGTAAAGCATTGTGACTATGCGGCGACTGAATCACGAATCGATCAGTATCAATTTCACTGTTCACAGGATTCCACAACACAAGATTGGGAAACAAATGCTCTTTATACAACATTTCGTAGGCGATGCATTTCCTCCAATATAAAAATTTTAGCATTTTTTTTTAATCCACAAAATGGCGTTAGATTGTGATCATCGCGTTTTCGGCATGATATTGAACAAATGAGGGACTGTTTACACGACCTTATTTTCGGCGGTGAAGCTAGGCAAATCGACGAACAGAATCCAGATGTTAATTTTAAATTCAATAGTGATTTCAAAGAGTTATTATTTAGGACACTGGGAATTTAAAATAGAATAATCTACTGCTAGGGTCGTGTCCGAGGGTGTGTGTGTGTGAGGGGGGGGGGGGGGGCCGACCTCTGTACAAAAAAAAGTCGACCCCTGTACAAAAAAAACAGCACAAATAATCGTTTTTACAGGCTTTAACCTCTCATCGATGTTCTTGCCTTACTGTTTGGTATGGGTAAGGTCCGACCCACGGGTAGAACCCCCCTCCCCCCCGAACTAAATTCCTGGATCCATACCTGTCTACTGCACCTTGTCGTTGAGATTCACTTTATTTACTAACTGTGGAAAAACTTTGGTTAAGACAAAGCAGCAGGGAAGAAAATTCTACACAACCCTTCGAAAGTTGAAAGAGCTAACCTTCAAATTCTGATTTTTCGCGTTACGTTCCAACTTCGCTACAGGTTCTGATTAATACGGTAAATATTTTAATTTACAGTCCAACTCCCGGTCGGACTCCGGACACCTCATACCCTTTTGACATTGTCTTTCTACCCCAATCATTTAATCTTGGCGAAAACTACAGTGACCCAACCCATGTCCCTCGCGCTCGATCGGCCAGGTGCACTCCATCTATAAATCTGCCTCGATGATACTACTGATATCTGACTTTTGTACCCAAATCAGCCCCCCGCTTAGTAATGACAGGGATACAACCCTCGCAGCCCACTGTTTATATACTACCTAGGTTTTTTCACCATAAAACACAAACTGGTGAACAAAACAAGTTCGTTTCAAAATTACCGGCTTTTATCCCTATTCCCACGCCCACAACGTTTCGAAAGAAACTCAAGCAAAGTGTAGGGTAACGTTCATGGACAATGGACACGGACCGGTTCGAGCCCCTCCTTTTTAACGTAGTTCCATTCGCGATCAATATGGCAATATTATAGTAGCATACTAAATCTTTTAATGGCTACAATTTCGTCGGAAACACCCGGATCAATGATGAGAGCTATGTGATTTTCAACCATCACAAGGCCTGTAGGCTATGTCAAATTACTGACCAAAATATAACTGGAACATGTATGTGGTTGGTCTTAATAGCATAGGGTAGCATGTCCTCTTTTCTACAAAACAGATAGTTAAAGGATTTTTTTTTTTCTTATTAAGAGTTTCTCACGGGCCATAAAGGATCCAAAACGATTCCCGCCGAAAAGTGGTTGAAGATTCCATTGTCTCGTCTGTTTTTTTTTTTCGTCGACTAAAAATGGCACTTGCAGGCCGGAAATCAGAAATGGTATGGTATTAAAGATTCAAATGAGGCTCTTCTGGAGTTCGAAACCGAGTCCTGGCTACCGTTGACCTTTGAAACAGCCTCTATCCAGCCATCAAGCAATAGTATTCATATTTATTTAAGTTAAAACTGTTTACTGTGTTTTTCTCTTCTTTTCTCCATACTGCTTCAGATATCTGGTATGTAAAGATCACCGCACGTCGGCTCCACTCGTTCCATTGGTACCAGTTAGCCAACAATCACTTAGATTTCACGTTTTTCGCTCGTTGTTCAGTTTATGTTTTGCCCGTTCGGTTCCTAGTTTATTTTCTTTTATTCTTTTCATATCGAGACATTTTTTTGATGCTTTTTGCTTTTGCTGGATATTTTTTTTTTATCAAATATGTATGTAAAAATATTAGTTCAAATAAGGAACAAAATCAAGCGGACTTCTTGCTGCGAGCAAAAAAGTAAAGCTCGAACTGAGCTAGTCAGTAGTATGTTTAGCATGTGTAGGTGGACACCAGTGCTTCCACTTCTACTGTATTTCAAAGTAGAATACTTTATTTTGGACCGTTCTATTTTTTAATTTTCTAATCTACTTTACTACTTTATTTCTACTGTTTTTGGCCTTTCGATACTTTATTTCTACTCTATGTTGTCTTTTGGTTGGATTACCAAGCAGAAAAGAAGTTTATATCCAATAACTTTGCCTGCGATACACTGCGGTTTGGAAAACAATCTGGTTTTGTTTGAAATTCTCTCAATTTAACCACGAAAGAGGATGATTTTTTTATTTTTGTTTGCCTGCGGCGCGCATTTTAACAGAATTACAAATTATTCAAACGGAAAACAGGCTGATTTGCAGTACACAGTTGTGTTCTCTACCAAAATCTTCGTATTTTAGCAGAAAACAGGACAAAATTTTGCCTGCAGCGCACATTTCCAACACAATCTGGTTTGGTGCCAAAATATCTGTAGATAGTCAGATTTTCGAAGTTTTTGCCTGTTGTGCACAATTTACACAGAAGCAAGGCTGTATCCGGGAGGGGGGACCCCCCCAAAAAAATACACAAATAATTCTTTTACAGTATTTTTTTTTACTTTTTTGTCCGACCCGCAGGCAACCCCCCCCCCCCCCCCCCCGAAATAAATTTCTGGATACGCGTCTGCACAAAAGTCTCAGTATTTTAGCAGAAAACGGGATTTTTTCTCAGAATTTTGCCTGCGGCGCATATATATTATTATAGTTTTAATAATATATAGTTTAAACTATTACAAATTTTAAACTGTTTAAACTATTCTAATATATATTAGAATAGTTTTAACACAATCTGGAAAGCCAAAAATATCTGTATTTTTTTGGAGAAAACAGGATGATTTAAAAAAAAATTGCCTGCGACGCACAGTTTCAACAAAAATATGGTTTCATATTACAAATTCCGTATTTTGGAAGAACAATATTTTTGTTTACTTTTTAAGTTATTTCTAAAGGGAAAGGTAGAAAATAAATGAGCTCATTAAGCATTGACGTGTGAAATAATGGGCCTGGTGATTGCATTACTCCTGAATCAAGCCCGCCTTTTGACACAGAACTACTTTTTTTTATTATAGAAATCTACTTTTCTCTACTTTATTTTGAAGAGGCTGCTAATATTTTTTAGAGAGGGTCCAGTGGAAGCACTGGTGGACACTCCATAACAGTTTAGACCTGTCTTTCTATTTACAGAATACCGTTTTTGTTTTATTATTTTTTCATATACCCTCTTGAACTGTAAGGATACAAAATTGGCACGATTGACATGGTTCAAGAAAGCCTCTTAGTGTACAATTAGCCTACGTCAGAAGTATGTATCTTGGGATACAGATTAGCTTTGAACGTTGAAGATTTTAGGCAGGTGGTTTAATAAAGACCAGAACATCTTTTTGCTCTAAGGAGTGAATTAGACTTTCTGTTTTGTCATAATATTAAAAAATAATATAATTGTACCAAAAAGTCTTTCGCCTCTATATAACACTATGTAGCCTACACTAAACTGAATGTCAGCCAGCTGACGGTCTACACACTGTCAGAAGATTCATAACAGACAACACGGTTGCGCGATTTCAACATACAACACTTGGGATGTAGTCTGTTGTCGCGACAAACATCATGTATAAAATGTTATGCATAACAAGCATTGCCAAGAAGAGCCGAGAAACCGCCAAAAAAACATCTGTGAATTTTCCGATATCATGACGACAAAAAAAAAAGTCAGCAGATCCTTTTCTGGCGGTTTTTCGGTTCTTCCTGGCAATGCTTGTTATGCATAACATTTCATGCATAATGTTTGTCGCGACAACAGATTACATCCCAAGTGTCCTCTGTTGAGTGCTGTCCGTTAAAACCGCGCATTCTTGTGTCTTCATTATGAAAGTCCTGAAGGAACACCTGCTTTAAACTGATGAATTTCACAAATAATGTTGGCTGATGTTAAGACTTTGAAGAAAAAAAAAGTTCAAATAACTAGCGTCCAGCGGTAATGGCCAAGAAGTTAGTAGTTCTGGAAATTTAGTCCTTTACACTGTAACTACTAGCCAGTACTAGCCTATACTAAAATTTGAACGGACAAATTTGAACTACTTTTCTCGTAACAAAGAATATTGCGTTTGGGCAGTTGTCAGAAGAAAATCCTAGCGGGGTACCAGGGCTACAAGAGCTCGACTCAAGAAACTGTCAAAATTCCTAGCAACAAGGGTGTTTTTTTAAACCTCAAGAAACAAGACCAAAGGTTTCGATGGGATCCCAAAAATTCAATATCTTATCCAGACAACTGGGTCTTGTCTTAGCCAGATCCAGTCTTCGCCAGACTCCTTGAACATTTTTACAATTAAAATTCAGAAACAGATTAAGGCCAAATAGTTAATCACCTGAGAAAACCAAGTTCAGATTTGGATTCAGCATGTGTGTTTACCCCTATAAGTCATATCTGTTTTGACGAAAACTTCCTGCCACTTCTGCCAATTTCCCGGTTCCGGCCGAACTCCAGAACTACTTGTCCGGCGAAAAAAGAAAGCTCAAAGACGAAATCAGGGTATCTTCTTTCCACAGTTATGAGCATCTAATCAACTCCAAATAGAAATTTAGCTTTTAACAAATTTTCCGATTCCAGCCGGATTCCGGTCGAACTATATGTCCGGGTAAAATACGATTATCACACAGGGACTCAGCATCTCTTCCTACCCCTAAATCGCTTATCTAATCAACTAGAAATAAAATTTTGACTTCCAACAGTTTTCCGGTTCTGGCCGGATTCCGGACGAACTACATGTCCGGGTAGAAACTTGTTTTCACATAAGTGTTCAGCATGTCTTCTTGCCCTAAATCGAAAATCTAATCAACTCCATATTAAACTTTTAATTTTGACAAACTTTCCGGTTTGGGCCGTATTCCGGTCGAAATACTTGTCCGTCGAGAAAATAGTTTTCACCATCGTCTTCAGCATGTCTCCCTACCTCTAAATCGAACATTTAATCAACTTCAAATAAAACTTTTAATTTCAACAAACTTTCCGGTTTGGGCCGGATTCCGGGCGAAATACTTGTCCATCGAGAAAATAGTTTTCACCATCATCTTCAGCATGTCTTCCTACCCCTAAATCGAACATCTAATCAGTTTCAAATAAAACTTTTACTTTCAACAAACTTTCCGGTTTGGGCCGGATTCCGGGCGAAACACTTGTCCGTCAAGAAAATAAGTTTCACCATCGTCTTCAGCATGTCTTCCTACTCCTTAATCGAACATCTAATCAACTTCAAATAAAACTTTTACTTTCAACAAACTTTCCGGTTTTGGCCAGATTCCGGGCGAACTACTTGTCCGATGACAAAATGGTTTTCACCATCGTGTTCAGCATGTCTTCTTACCCCATAATCGACTATCACATTAGCTGTTTCAAAATATTTTGTTTGTCCCTTAATCTGAATCCCCTCCCCCACCCCTAAATGTAGAGCTACAAAGCCCATCTACGAACTTGACTGGTCCGACGACCCAACGAACCCTCACACCAAGTTTCATTAAAATATCTCATTCCCTTCGAGAGTTATCGTGCTTACAGACGGACGGACAGACGGACGGACAGACGGACAACTTTTGCGATGTCATAGGTATCCCTCCACTTACGTTTTGGGATCCCAAAAAGGCGAGGAATGTAACATTACGAGGTATGATGCCTTCTACCTCGAGACTGACCTCTAGACTTTTGCAACACAGTTTAACCTTACATGATGTGTAAATCTTCAAACTATTTTTTATACGAAATCAAAGTAAAGTACAGGGATTTGGAGGGCAATAATTTGTAACTTTAGCACAGTAAATGAAAAGGTTCTTTTTCTGACGTAAAAATTTCATTTGTATGAAAAGGTGATATTTTCTGGAAAAAAGTGCCATGGTTTCACCCAGAGCCAAAAAGTGTCAAGAAGCACCAAAGGTGTCACCTGGCAACCCTGGGGTACCAATTTTAAGAACACGTCTGACTTCTCTTTATTTCTTCGTGAAATCATGGGCACAAAAAGGTTACCGGACCGAGGTTCCCAATTGACACCTCCCAACTTTGCCAACAAATTCCATAATCTAGCTAGTCTTTGGTTAGATTGAGAAATCGTGACATAAATATTTAGAGAAACGGGGAATCTGGGAATTCTTAGAGGTTGAGGAGCAAATCTATTACTGGTCTGGGTGTAACAGTTTGAATGGAAAATCGTGATAAACCCAAACCACTGAAAACTAACATCAAATATACCGTAAAAGAATTAGACATTTTCCCCAGCTCGAGCTGAGCTGATCACCCCCCCCCCCCCCCCTCCCATACAAAAACAAACTAAAAAAAAGAACTAAAGGGAAGTCAAAAGCAAAGGAAACGGACTGCCAGGAACGAAACCCCACCCAAGCAATGCATATTAAATGAGACAAAACATCCCCCAATTGAGGGCAGTTTGCATACTGTAATCAACTTACCAATTCTTGTTGCTGCTGTTGCTTCCACTCTGCCTGCAGCTGCGATAGTATTCGTGGAGTAAGTAACCCCTGTTCCACTAGCCGTTGGGTCAGTCTTCCACCTCTAGGCAGTTGAACATCTAAAAATATTTTCTTTTAGAATTTTAATAATGATGATGATAATTTATTTATAAAACATCACACATTAAAAAAAAGACGCAGAAAACGTAAAAATTTAAATATTACACAAAAAATAGCCCCCCAAAAAAGTGACACGCTAGTGTATAAACACTAATAATTTAAATCAACTCAATACCATTCCACAGGCTAAACAAATCTATTTCCTGCAATGCGGCGGAGTCCGCTCAGGTTTTACTGAACATCTGAAGATATTTTCGTTCATATTTTCAGACGCTACAAACGCAATAACAGTACTAAGCTTCAACAAATCTATTTGTTCAGTACACTGTTCAAGTCAGATTTTCAAACGCTAGACATGCAATACCACTTCACTTGCTAAAAAATTTGTCAGTACACCGCTCATGTTTGCTCAGATTTTATTCGATCGTGATCACTAGTGAGAAGTCTTAATGGCTTACCAATTTTGGTGATGATAAATAAATACAAGGAAAAGTAAGGTGAGGTTTTATTTCGTCTACATCCATCAGATATAAGTAAGTAAGTAAGTAATTTATTTGTAACCCGCCATTTTGAAAAAGCGGAGTAAATGAAAGAAAATAAATAACACACATAAAAACACAGGCAAAGACACTAATTTTCAATCTTCGGCCAGGAAGCAGTGGAGAAGGTCGTCCGCTGGTTGGTCTCTGTTGCCAATGATTTTTTATAGCGACGAAAAACGGGTAATACTTGCATCTTCAATTTCGAACTTCTTCGTCAATATGATTGATAATAAAAGCTTGGACTGGAGGAGCTGTCCCTTTTTCCCTTTCCCTTTATTCCTTCTTAGAAAAAGTCAACCACCGAAGACACAAAAGAAGCCGGTGTTCACTCAGACCCACAACTGGACTGGACAAAAAACGAGTGACTACTCCCCCCGGACAAAAATTGCAAGAGCAAGACGAACGTCGTAGTCTTCGAGAGCTCCAACTGCACTACATTGTCGCAATTCCTCTCCCTATTTGGTCCCTACAATTTCATACCGCTATTAGTTACCGAAGGATCGGGGATCCTAGCCAGCTTGAGTAATAGCCTATCCAAAGAAGAATCCACTGTTATGTTCGTCCCATCTTAAGCTGTGTCACCCGGAAGCGAAAAAGTGTTACTCTTTGGAATATCTTCCTCTTTGTTGCTCAATCTCTTGTTCAACCTCTTCCGAGTTTTACTTTCATGACTAGTGAAGTATCCCAATAGCAGAACAAGACTATCCAGAGCAAATAAAACACGAAGCAATGGGAATCTACTCTCATCCAGATGTCAAAACAAAGCTGAAACTTGACAGGACAAGCTTTCATAAGTTCTTAATTTATCATCCCGCTTCTGACCGTGATACAGAGCAAAAAAAAAACTGAAGGCGGTAACAAATTTATTTGGCATGGAGAAATGGAGGAGAAACCATCACGGGATGATAGGAACGATCACTGTGGACACAACGGTAGGCTACCTTTAATTTCTCCAAAACCCAATACAGACCCCCCCCCCGAAAAAAAAATCAAATATCTTCTTTCAAATTTTTCAATAATCAAAATTGCTGTGACATACGTTTTCTAATTGAAAATCTGGTGATTTTCAAGCAGAAATGAAGTAATTTTTTTTAAAAACAAAACAGATACTGCAAACACTATTATCCACATTTTTTGTTTGCTTTTAATTCATACCAGTTAAATGCTGTTCTTATTGTCTAATTGTTTTGTTAAGATCTATTTTGGGTCAGAATGTTCTGAACTAGGGGTAACCCCAATTCAAATATTTCGTTAGCTTTCAAAAAATATTTTTTGTTCCCCTTAATTTTAAACCCCTCCTCCACCCTAAATTTAGGGCTACATAGCCCATCTTCGAACTTAACCTGTACTTTGACCTAAAGAGTCACCATGCCAAGTTTGATCAAAAACCTCAACGCTTTCGAGAGTTATCGTGCTAACAGACGAACAGACGGACGGACGAACGGACGGTCAGACGGACAACTTTCGCGATGTCATCGGTATCCCTCCACTTACGTTTTGGGATCCCAAAAACAGGTATCTACCAGAGATGGGCGACCCAAATCCAGATTGGGCTTCAAATCCCTCCTTTTAGCCGGACAGTGCTTCAAACCACGGTCATACCGAGCACTGGTATGACCTAGCGACTAGGATGGGAGTGACCTAGACAATGCAAATTCTTGAATGCTTCTGAATTAAATCTTTTAACAGAAGTATTTAAGAAAAAAAAAAAGTCTTGTCAGGCTGGATTCAGACTCGGATTCCAAACCTTAAATCTTACGAATCCGCTCCAGTTCCTGTATTTTCCCAATTTGTATGCCCTGTGCTTGAGGTATTGTGCTTAACAAGCCCCAAATTCATGTCTGGTTGCCGAGAGGAAACCCATACTATACCAAGCACTCATGAAAACTGTCTCATTTGCCTTAGGCATAAGTGCTTCTTTTATCACTTCAGATTTTTAAACTGTAACCTATTTTATGGAGGTCGGATTCAAATCTGGATTCGAATCCCCAGCATGAAACGGTGGATTCAGAATCGGATTTATACCTAGTCCTAGATTCGGATTCGAATCCTTTCATGATCGGATTCGCCCATCTCTTGTATATCTACTCCGACTAGCACTCCAACTGTCGTAGACGCCCTCTGCAAGACTAATTTCTCACTTTCATATAAACTGTCTATACCTGTTCATGACAGACATAAATGTTTTACACTTGAGAAGATCTCTAAAGGGATATGCTGGCAAGGCCGGAAGCTCCAAACAAACCATAAGAAATCCTTCCCCCTCTTAAGACGTACTCTAGTCTTGCGCAACTCTGTTCTTTGTCAAGATATAATGTGAGACATGACATAGACCTAGGGTCTACACAAAAGAAGGGAAACTGTCTAATCAAAAGAGGGAGAATCGTTCAGCAAATACTCTGGTGATGAAAGCTTGGTCTCTCTACTCTCTCTGATACACGACACAAACTGACACTTGACTTTGGACGCAAATGCCTGACCTCAGACCTTCACAGAACTATATTACTGGACTTTGAAGTACCAAACCCTAATCGACCGAACACCAGACACAAAGCAGCAACTGATAATTGTCCGAAACTTGTTCGCCCAAATACACATTCTACTGATAGGTACCTCAAGTCCTTTGTACCCTATTTCATACAACTTTAATTCTATGAAGTAATTAGTAAGGTAAATTGTATATATTAAGTGTCGACTGTGACTTTTTAAACTTATTATCAAAATGTCTTTTATAGTGTTATTATCGGTGGTAAACTGTACGACAATCCAATGCTAGCGAGTGAATTGTACGAGCTATTAAGGAAAAAGATATACGTATATGAAAGTACCAAAAAAATGTATTGCCAGCTTCACTTTAGGTTCCTTCTTTTACTGAAAAGAAAACTGAACATAGACTCAGTTTTAACCCCTCTCCACTTTTTCCCTAATAAGATATCTTCGTGAAACCAAAAGAAAAAAAAGGATGCTGCGATTACTTCAATCTTGATCTTTGGTTAATATAGCCTACTAGAAGTTAGTTCTTGAGCCGATAACCACCATTTGCAATTTATAGGCTTAATGGTTCTGATTTTACCAATCCCAGGAGTGGACTCTTACAATCTAACTAATAGGTCAAAAGTCCGATGGCATTCACCGTAAATATGTCCAATTTCAACAGTCAACACTTGGGGATGTTGTCTACAGGTTTTACAGAATATTTCTCTTACGGCCATTAAAGTTTTATTTTTCACTAAGAGTAACAGTAAAGTAACACCTAAACACTACTAACACAATTCTCCTATAACGTAATAAATAGTGTGTTGTATGTTAACTGTTGACATTGGGCATCATTGTGTTCGGTGTTATGAAACTTGAATTTCCATGATCCATGAAGTTTCCTTAATGTAAGGTAAAATATACCTTAAAAGAAAACTCCGCACTGCATAGTTTTTCTGCTCAAATAATCTGAGACTACTAAGCTATGCTTACAGAAAATTACACGCGGCTTCGGTTGTTTTTAGCCTCTTTCCATGCCTCTTCTTGGATGACAATCTTGGCAAAATGTGCATAGCCGGTCTTTGGACAGAAACAGCTACTCGGAAACAATGACCGTGCGTCTGATACGTCACGTAACGAGAAGAAATCATGCCAAGCCTGATAATCAATGCATTGCTAATAAAGGAGATAGGTACACTTACGAAGTGAAGAATGTCAAGAACGTTAAACGATGGATATACTGCTGAAGCAAAACTAGACCTACGCTGCAACAACCTTTGTTCGGCTTCGCCGACTAAAGTGTTGCGAGAGCAACACTTTGTTTCTTCACTAACGGTTTTCTGGAACGGATCTGATAAGTGTGGGTGGAGATGGAGGGGGTGAGAAAGTGGCTGGTATGACATTCGCATTGCTTTTGGTAGATGAAATGCATACGGTGGGTGGTATAAGGTTTGCGGATGGGGGTAAGTATTGTCAACCCATCGAGGTTTTCAAAATGGTATGTTCCAATCCATGAAGAATATTTTTCTGAACTGAGGGCACAATCTGTAATCACATGGTTATCCCTCAGCGTTGAACAAAAAAAACAAACAAAGAGAATAGTTGCCATTATAAAGCTATCCATAGCTTTTTAGTTCAAAATACCGAAATACCTCTACTAATTATTGCGTAACATATATCGTTGTTTTACACATACTAGGAAAAGTCGGAAGCCCGGAATATGATAATAGTGTAATCTCCGACTGTTAGTTATACGTCCCTGACGTGTCTCACATTTGCGTTCCGCCTATTCTTGCTTGAGTGTTTACCCTACCACTAAAGTTGTCAACCCCTCAAACACTTAATTCTAAGTTACAGTGATTGACCATGGAGACTCATTTTGTTACACTCAGATTTAAAGAGATAAACAAAAATGTGCACCAATTTGCACTAGTTTCTAGCCCATTATGAACCCCTTCTGGCAACTGACTCCTATTTACAAGTCCATCTCCCCGTGATAGACATAGTATCAAATTGTTTCCAATTCAAATACACCAGAAACAAAGAATAAGATGAATAGGTACACCAACTAGCAAAAGTTACGAGCCCCTCATCGCCGAAAAGGATTATGGTCTAACAGTCGATTTTTGCTTTCAAGTATAACAAGACCAAAGGTTTCGATGGGATCCCAAAAATTCAATATCTGATCCAGACAACTGGATCTTGTCTTAGCCAGATCCAGTCTTCGCCAGACTCCTTGAACATTTTTACAATTAAAATTCAGAAACAGATTAAGGCCAAATAGCTAATCACCTGAGAAAACCAAGTTCGGATTTGGATTCAGCATGTGTGTTTACCCCTATAAGTCATATCTGTTTTGACGAAAACTTCCTGCCACTTCTGCCAATTTCCCGGTTCCGGCCGAACTCCAGAACTACTTCCGGCGAAAAAAGAAAGCTCAAAGACGAAATCAGGGTATCCTCTTTCCCCAGTAATGAACATCTATCAACTTCAAATAGAAATTTAGCTTATAACAAATTTTCCGATTCCAGCCGGATTCCGGTCGAACTATATGTCCGGGTAAAATACGATTGTCATACAGGGACTCAGCATCTCTTCTTACCCCTTCGCTTATCTAATCAACTAGAAATAAAACTTTGACTTCCAACAGTTTTCCGGTTTTGGCCGGATTCCGGACGAACTACATGTCCGGGTAGAAACTTGTTTTCACATAAGTGTTCAGCATGTCTTCTTGCCCTAAATCGAACATCTAATCAACTCCAAATAAAACTTTTAATTTTGACAAACTTTCCGGTTTGGGCCGGATTCCGGTCGAAATACTTGTCCGTCGAGAAAATAGTTTTCACCATCGTCTTCAGCATGTCTTCCCACCTCTAAATCGAACATTTAATCAACTTCAAATAAAACTTTTACTTTCAACAAACTTTCCGGTTTGGGCCGGATTCCGGTCGAAATACTTGTCCGTCGAGAAAATAGTTTTCACCATCGTCTTCAGCATGTCTTCCTAACCCTAAATCGAACATCTAATCAATTTCAAATAAAACTTTTACTTTCAACAAACTTTCCGGTTTGGGCCGGATTCCGGGCGAACTACTTGTCCGATGACAAAATGGTTTTCACCATCGTGTTCAGCATGTCTTCTTACCCCATAATCGACTATCACATTAGCTGTTTCAAAATATTTTGTTTGTCCCTTAATTTGAATCCCCTCCCCCACCCCTAAATGTAGAGCTACAAAGCCCATCTACGAACTTGACTGGTCCGACGACCCAACGAACCCTCACACCAAGTTTCATCAAAATATCTCATTCCCTTCGAGAGTTATCGTGCTTACAGACGGACGGACGGACGGACAACTTTTGCGATGTCATAGGTATCCCTCCACTTACGTTTTGGGATCCCAAAAAAACCCCCAGAATATCGGAAGTAGGGACTAAACTGATTTTGCAGGCAGTTGAACTTTATCCTTTTCAAACGCCGAAACTTGGAAGATTATCTTACATAATCTAGTTGGTATTATGAAAGCTATCCGTAACTTTTTAGGATCAAAATACCATAGATGCCACTATGTCGTTGTTATACATTATCATTTGTATCCGTTGCGTTAACACGGTCGGAAACCTCTCACCGCCGAAGACGATTGTGGCATAACAGCAAATTGTTACTTACAAGAGTTACAAGTCCCTGCCGTGTCTAATAATTGGGTTCCGCCTATTCTTTGTTTGAGTTTGTACCCTACCACTAAACTTGTCAACCCCTCAAAGACTTAACTCCATGTTACAGTGGTAGACCAAGGAGACTAATTTTCTTACCCTCCGATTTATAGAGTAAAAAAAAAATGTGCACCAATTTTCAGAAGTTTCTAGCCCCTCATGAACCCCAGCGAGCGACCGATTCATACTTACAAGTCCATCTCCCCTTACAGAAATGGTACCAAATCGTTCTCACGATCAAATACACAGGAAAGAAATGATAAGATTAATAGGTACACCAACTACCAATATTGCTAACCCCTCATCGCCGAAGATGTTTATGGTCTAACAGCCGACTATTGCTTACAAGTACCCTACATGTCTCACGATTGGGATCGGCCTATTGTTGGTTTCAGTGTGTACGTCACTACTGAAGTTGTCAACCCCTCCAAACTTTCAAACTGTTGTATCTCATGAAGGAATTTTTGTACCAAAAAAGATGGCATATACGTTGTTCAGCTCATCGACGTCTACCGAACGCCGTTTAAAAAAAAAATCTGTCTGTATTAGTTCAAAAGTTGACTTTTTCGCCGTAGGACAACTTTCTAATTTCACCACTTAGAAAGGAGCAAATGATAAGCTCTAATTTCTTCGGCAGTGAGAGAACTTTTAAAGTTTAAGAAGCCCATCTGATTTCATTTATGTTCCTCACTCCCAAGTGTAAGAAATGGAATGATAAACTCAGCTGAAATCACAAACAGAAACGGGTAGAAATAATAGATGGTAGCACTTTCGGACCCGTGGCACTTTTTTGATTCTGTAAATTTTTCTATTTATCACTCGAAGAAGAAGTATTGGCTGTGGGACCCGGGAACAGCCGCACATATTTCGCACTTACAGATTTTAGTCCATCTTCAGTTTAAAACTGGTGCTTGTCTGCTTGCCTGCTAGAACGGAGCTTTCCACTGGAAAGCAGAAACATGGTTTGATTAAACGAACGCTTGGCTGCATAACTTCAGATAGTCCTCTCTGACATAGGCTATACAGCTCCAATTTAGTTCGCACACTGTAGGCTGTGGCTCAATTACAAGCAAAAACCATCCTTTTGGGCCCCAGGCAAGAGTTCTACGGAGCTTTCCAAAATGTAATGTAATATTCATCCATCCGGCCTAAGGTCCACACTATCCGTAAAAGCCGCACAGGTTAGACCTTTACCACTTTCTGAGAATAAGCGTAAATCGGAGTACTAGGACAGAAAAAAAAGAAAAAACAAGAGCTACGAGCTCATATGGCACTTGTACGAGTAGGCTGTACAAGAAAGTAGATGAAAACGTCACAAAATACACCCGCCATCCAAAAAGGCGGTTCGGAAATAGAAATAGGATATTTAGTTTCACTCATTTCTGAGCAGTTCCGGCATCGTCTCGATTGCAAATGCACATGACTGTTCAAACTTTCATCCCAATAAATCCGTTTGTTTGATCCCTAGACGTACTACACGATTTCCGGTACTCACTCTATTTCCACCTACCGTGGCCGAATCTGGTTCGGAATAAAAAAAAAATCGACCACCTAAAGCATCTTCGTTTATACCATCTACCAAGTTTCACTCGAATCTGAGCATTTTTGGAAAGTTCCGGTACCCCCCCCCTTCCCACCAACGTTATCGGAGCCGGTTCGGGCCCAATCTCTTAATTCCCTCATCAAGTTTGACTTGGAGCATAGCCTATCTGCAAGTTTCCAGTACCCCCCCCCTACCTTGGCCGAATCCGGCCCAGACGCCAAATAACAAATCTAGGCCGCATAAACTCGGCACTGTCGAATTGCATCTCATTCGGTCCATCCGTTTGGTTTTTGTGCATGTCAAAAGTCCGCCCACCCCCAATTCCCCTAATCGTGGTCGCATATGGTTCGAACGCATGTTTTACATGTCGAGGCCATCGATTCGTATCACCCATGAAGTTTCACTCGAATCAGACCACTCGTTCGCAATTTATAGAAGTCAATTTCCATATTTCTCTTCTCTTGCTCCCCCAAAAATGCTCGGATCTAGGAACGGAAGTTTCCGGGGGTATGTTGTGTCAGGTTTTTAAGTCAAGATAATTCGGGTCGCTAATATGCCTGCAAAGTTTCGTTGTCGTTTTACATCTGGAACTATTCTAACTCACGACTACCGGAATTCCAGGAAACCCCCTCCAACTCCCCCCACAGAGCCCCGAAACCATCTGGCTCCGTCAATTTCATCTAGGCCTAATGCTTGTTCCATCCATTAAGTTTCGTCCCAGTCCCTCTGCTTTTATAGTTTCTTGAGTTTTCCACCCCCCCCCCCCCCCCATCCCCACAGGTATCGGGCCCGACCCGGACCTGACACTGAACGTCCGATGCGATAGCTCACCAGACAAGTTTCATTCAAATCCGATCACCCGTTCAAAAGTTATGCACGCCACTAGATTCCGGACTCCCCATCCACCCACTCCCCCCACGATGGTTGGGTCGGGGAAACGGCTGTTCTCAAGTCAATCTGTTCGGATCCCTGACATACCTGCCAAGTTTCATCGCCCTAGGACATCAGGAAGTATGCCGAACTCGCGGGATCGCTAGAAATCCGGACCCCCACCCCAACTCCCCCACAGTGCCCTGATCCGGTCCGGTTATGTCAATGACGTGTCGAGGACCTGTGCTTGTTTTTCCTACCAAGTTTCATCCCGATCCCTCCACTCTAAGCGTTTCTCAAAATTTCCGGTTCCCTCCTCCAACTCCCCCCAGTGTCATCGGATCCGGTCCGGTTATGTCAATGACGTGTCTAGGACCTGTGTTTGTTTTTCCCACCAAGTTTCATCCCGATCCCTCCACTTTAAGCGTTTCTCAAAATTTCCGGTTCCCTCCTCCAACTCCCCCCAGTGTCATCGGATCCGGCCCGGATTTAAAGTGAGGTGTCTGAGACACAAGGTCATCCTAAATATCAATTTTCATCAAGATCCGATCACCCGTTCAAAATTTATGCACGCCACTAGATTCCGGACTCCCATTCCACCTACTCCCCCCACGATGGTCGGGTCAGGGAAACGGCTGTTCTCAAGTCAATCTGTTCGGATCCCTGACATACCTGCCAAGTTTCATCGCCCTAGGACACCAGGAAGTATGCCGAACTCGCGGGATCGCTAGAAATCACGACCCCCACCCCAACTCCCCCACAGTGCCCTGATCCGGTCCGGTTATGTCAATGACGTGTCTAGGACCTGTGCTTTTTTTTCCCACCAAGTTTCATCCCGATCCCTCCACTTTAAGCGTTTCTCAAAATTTCCGGTTCCCCACCCCAACTCCCCCACAGTGCCCTGATCCGGTCCGGTTATGTCAATGACGTTTCTAGGACCTGTGCTTGTTTTTCCCACCAAGTTTCATCCCGATCCCTCCACTTTAAGCGTTTCTCAAAATTTCCGGTTCCCTCCTCCAACTCCCCCCAGTGTCATCGGATCCGGCCCGGATTTAAAGTGAGGTGTCTGAGACACGAGGTCATCCTAAATATCAATTTTCATCAAGATCCGACCACCCGTTCGCAAGCTAAAAATACCTCAAATTTTGGCTTCACCCTCCCTCCACTCCCCCCCCCAGATGGTCGAATCGGGGAATTGATCATTTTCTATTTAAGCTGGTCGGGTCCCAGACATGCCTGTCAATTTCCATCTTCCCAGCACATCAGGAAGCACGGAACTCGCGGGATCACTACAAATTCGGACTTCTCCCCCCCCCCAACTCCCCCAAAGTGAGCGGATCCGTTCCGGTTATATCAGTCACGTATCTAGGACTTTTGCTTGTACTTTCCACCAAGTTTCATTCGGATCCCTCCACTCTAAGTGTTTTCCAAGATTTCCGGTTTCCCCCTCTAACTCCCCCCAGTGTCACCGGATCCGGTCTGGATTTAAAATGGAGGGTCTGAGACACGAAGTCCTTCCATGTATTAAGTTTCATTAAGATCCGATCACCCGTTCGTAAGCTAAAAATATCTCATTTTTCCTATTTTTTCCGGATTCCCCCTCCCTCCACTCCCCTCCAGATGGTCGGATCGAGGAAGCGACAATTTCTAATTTAATCTGGTCCAGTTCCTGATAAGCTTGCCAAGTTTCATCGTCCTAGCTTATCTGGAAGTGCCCGAACTAGCAAAACCGGGACCGACAGACCGACAGACCGACTGACGGACAGAAATAACAATCGCTATATGGCACTTGAGTAAGCTCAAGTGCCATAAAAACACGACAAAACCAAAGTGTTGCTCTAACACAATGAATTACTATCATAAGTAGGGACGTGTCCTTTAAAATGAAAATATCGTGCTCTGTAACCTACCCATGCAGAATTGTGGGCTTTTACTCTCGGCTAGTTCTAATAGCGAGCCCCGCAAACGTCAGGATGGTCCCCCTATGTGCGATAACCTCTATGCCATGTAGCGTTAGCTGTTGGGTTTGTACCCTTCATAAACGTTGACCCAGTGAGACACTTTGTAAATAGGGATCGTTTTGATGTTCCACGTATGGCATCACTTCAACAGAGCGTATACTTGACAAGAAACAGGCCGGAGTGGAGAAAGAAACAGACGACGTTTTAAATGGCTCTTGAGCGCGTGGTTGTTTTGCTAATTGCACACCGGCTGAGGTACACAGGCCGTTTGCAGGGAATGTGAACGTACTTCGGTGGTACATGGTTTTCAGTCTGTTATGCCCTTGAAAAGTAGCGTATATTCCGATTATTTTCGGGAGGGGCTACCTCTCAGTGAAAATCTGCGGCCGAAGGCCACCCCCTTATCTGCCGGAAGGCCTAACATTTTTCGGCGTTTTTTGCATATTTTGACCGTTTTGAACACTAAAAACCTGTTGGTGCAAAAAACACCTTTTAATCTTGTAATCATGCACACTACGACTTAAAAACTGTTTTTAAGGTCAATTACTGAACCATAGTGTAAATAATTTGGATTTAGCTTCTCAATTTGTATTTTCGCGTAGCCTACGTTTTATCCGTAAAAATACTCCTTTTCCGAGAATTTCGGATGAAGATCGCCCCTGTCGCCCCTATTTGGCACACGTTTTTCCAATTAAAAACCCTTTTTTCAAGAATTTCGGGGGTGGTGGGGCGATCGCCCCTGTCGCCCCCCCCCCCTAATATATGCTACTGCCTTGAACAACAAAAACAATTCACGGGAGAAACAGAAGAAAGCCACGTACATTCAAATACATGAAATACTCAATACACAATTCACCAAAGCCACACACAAGCATAACGGACTTGTCGTGTTGTCTAATATAGTCATTTACTTGTTTTACTTACTTTTATAAAATGGGAGTAAAAAGTATAACACGATTTTGAATCCGGCACATTGACAGGGTTCGAAGAGATATTTGTTGGTCTTTTTCGAAACAATAGCCAAACAATAGCCCCCCCCCCCCTCCTAGAAGATGATAATACCAACTGGTGATGACTTAACCATGCTGAAACTAAGGCCTAAATTATTTGTACAAGTAACAATCTTCCTCTATTTATCCTCCTCTCTCCCTCTATTTACGTCTTTATTGATGTACAAGAAACTCTTAAATGATCATGCAATCAGAGCGGCCAGGAGTGGCAAAGAACTTGTTGTCTGTTGACGTTTGTAATTATTGGTCTGAGTTCTTTCTGTTTTTATTTTTTCAGTGTAATTCCTCTCTGTTTTTTTTCTTTCAGTTTACCTTATTTATACTCTTATCAATTCTTCTTTCCTGTTTGATGGGTGACAAATAACTATTATACACACACTACATAGCATATCTACCATCAATGCAAGCAACGAACGGGTGAACTGTTTTGCGCTCGAACTTTCACAAAGCTAGACCAACAGTAGACAGCCTACCACCACTCCACAACCATGTCCATTCGTGTTCAGCTCTGGTTTAAAACATTCGCGCCAAAAGCATCCCGCTGTCAACTGCAGTTACTACCAAGCTTCTTCATCCCTTTGTGAATTAACCTCACCCTGTTTTATTGTTTTACCCAAACCCCAAAAAACTGCTGATGCCACCTCGGATTTTTAGTGTTATACAACTCCATGTCGACCGTCTAATTGACTGTCTTCTTCAAGATCATAAATAATCCAACCCCCCAATGTCTCAAGAGGTACAAATACCCCCAAACGTCAACGCTAATGCAACCGTAGTATGAAAGAAATACAACACCCTGATGGTAACGAAGTAGCTTGTGTTTTGGGTCTGGTCAACGTAATGGATGGTTTGGGGACAGAGTAGGGGGGACATCGACTGCTGGGCAGGACCGCGGAGTTCGAGAATGTCAGCAAACAAGACGCAATGTTTGAGGAAGAAAGAAACGATGAAGGTGAAGAACGTAATTGAATGCGAAAGGCCTTCAGTAGTCCAACAGTAGGAGATGGGAAGATCATGGAATTGAAGTAATACACAACGCTGTCAGAAGAATTGGAGAGTAGAACGCTTCGGTGAGACGAAAGTGACATAGCTATAAGAATACGAAGGAAGTAGAACACTACGACAATACTTAATCGGAGTTTCAGGCTGACGTCACTAGGGAAATAGAAGAGGGGCAAAGATCGGGCAAGGTCAGGATTGGTTTCAAAGCAAGGGAAAATCATGAAGGTTAATAACAAAACGATGAAGCAACCAACCAAGACTGGCGGAAGAGTTGCTCGTAGCATCATCTGGGACCCAGACAAGCATGCGATACTGCTAGACAACGGCCAACAAGTCAGCCTTAACACGGAGCGACAAATGTGTCCGTGAAGACCCATTCAGACCACTCTCGTCAGCTAAAATGCACACAGTCTAGTTTGATAGAAGGAAGGTCTACTACCCCTTCGACGAAAATAAAGCAGAACGTCTTCGGGTGAGAACAGCAATGATTCAAATTCAAAACTTTATGCACAGAAGATGATATGACGTCTGGTGATCAGTCTAGTGATAAGGATGGGTATTATGCCTCTTCATAGTTCGGATTCTTTGGCGACATAAAATGTTGAGTAGGCCGTGAAAGCCGCGATGACACTTGACGATCTGTGGGATATTTTAATTGTATCGGCCCGTCAAACTTCCCAGGAAGGAGAAGCCCGACGTCAACCTTACGGACGTATCAATGTCGCCGCCGATTCCGCTGAGAAGAGCTTCCGCCAGGTTGGACCAGCTTTAGCGGGCTGTCTGCAGAACACCGACACCCAAAAAACGCCCGAAAACAAAGCGGTAACTTTTTTCTAAGGAGACATTACAACTTAGCCATCCTGGCAATACTGCATCTTCAATCGTATGGTCTTTTAAGATCCTGCGCCCGCATTTTTGTTAAACCAATCCAATAACGGAACTGTTCCGAATTATAAACAATAAAAGCAAGAAGATTTTTTTTCACATTCAAAGTTTCTTCATTTAGAAGCTGAAATGCTATCGCACTACCAATGACTTGAAGATGCCACTTACGATACAGCGGAATATAGACATACAGAAAACGAGACATTAAACATTTAACCGGACAAAATTTAGTTTTACAACTTTAAACACAATTCTTATAGCAGTAACACACAAATCTAAGATGAAACGGCATCTGAAATTTTCTCATTCGAAAACTCATGTAAGACGTTTAGGGCTGAAAAGGCAGGGTATTGGTCGGGATATGAAAATTGAAAATGTAGAAAGTTGGTAAAAAAAAAAAGAGCTGAAAACAGGTTCAAATAAAAGCTACTGTACTGGGGATACGAAAATGAAAAAAAATACTGAAACCTTATAGACACAAAGAAGAGCTAACAACAGATGCAAACGCTAGAAAGTTTTTACCAGTCCAGACCCGTTACAAGTTTCAAAAGCTCGACCTTACGCTTGACTGAATGTTGTTCTTACCTTCGGTTGGAATCTTCTTGGTTTTTCTGGTATTAATATCCGCATCAAAGTTCATTCGAACTCCTCTTGAGTGGGCAGATGGAATTGGCACACGAGACGAATGAACTAGTAAAAAAAAAAAAAAAATAATGACACGGCTGCCAAAATTAAGATTACCTTACAACTGGGAAGATATTAAAGAGTTCGCTTGGATACAATAGATACTTCGGAGTAAAATGGAAAACCACCACAAAACCGTAGGATGAATTTGAAGATGGAAGTACGAAGTCAAAGTTTGGAAGCGGATTTGCAAGTAGGCTATATTGAACAAAAAAATACATCCGTAGTTTAAAAAAAAATAGTACATCACACGCAGCTCAGAATACTGTACTTTTATTCAACTGAAAAATGAGCCTACAAATTTTATGTATAAGGTGTGTGGAATAAAAAAAAACGTTCTATACTGATTGTTCTGAAACGTTCTGCCCAAACACCACCCAACATGAAGGCGATGGGGTTGAAATAAAGATGAAATAAAATCAAGATTACTATCTTATAGATAATGTGTGAGATCTGGAAAAGGAGGTTCATACCATCATTTTGAAACAGAAATAAGCGAAAACTCTATCAAATACGAATGTGCTGGGGCCGAAATAAATATCAATTTATTTCTTCAAAGTTACAATGTATTTGGAATTAGAGGGGTTGTACATAATTACATATAGACTACACGTTTCAGAAGTGGTTTTAAAAAATTCCAGAAACAGGCTGCACAAAGGGCCAAAAGATGGAAATTAACGAAGGAGACATTTTCATAGATACTGAGACAAGGAAGGTTACAAATTTTACGCTGAAACAGAAGCCATTAAAAGGACGAGATATATCTAAAAAAAAACTCTTTTTAATATTGTTGTGCCTGTTAATCTACACTGAAAATGATCTCTAAGGCAAGTTATGAATTTTGTTCGCGAAAACTTCTCGTACTTTTGTTTATCAATGTGTTTAACTTGACAAATTACTCGTGTTTCATAAACAAACAAATAAAAAGTCGAACTTTGTTAAGTGAGAAGGATAGCAACGAGAAACTTGGCGTAAGAATAGAAGAGGAAACAACCATATGAAAATGTGCTCAAGTCAAACGTTGTTCAGCGATGAAGCTAACGTTGCTGTCGAAACCTGAAGTACCGACGGAAGAAGGGAAAGTAAGTGCATTAGAACAGAGGCCATGCACTTAGTCTCAAAAGGAAGTAGAATTTAGGAACAGGGCTCCTTCCCAAATAGGACAGACTATATGTAAGGAAGCAAAGCAAATAAAACAACGTAAGTTTACCGTACCTTGGCAAAACTCTTTTTGAATCTGTGGCATTTTCTTCCCGAACGTAGAAGAATTTCTCCCATATGTACGATTTGTTTACAAATGTTTTACTTGGCAAATTACTCGAGCTTTTAATTACGCAATAAACATCACGCAAGCAAGTGCTGGGAGATAAACTTGGCAGAGCAGAGCTGGCGAAGATGCACATGGCAAGCGGCCAGCGTACCAAACGACACAATCTCAATAAAGGTTTGTTGATTGTCTTGTGTTTGTTTCTGAACAGCACGAGCCCGATTCAAAACAAGATACAAACAACAAAATCGCGGGACCTGGAGCCTTGGCTGAGTATACGCTAACCCGTTTCATGTTTAGTATGTGTCAAAACCCGGACATACAGGTCCTAACCCAATCTTCAGCTTATGCTTGACACAAACAGACCCTCTTTTCTGAGTCACCATAAATACCAGAACAAATTTCAGGCATTAAACATTCTTCTCCTACAAAGCAATCAATTACAAGCAAGAACATACATAAAAATGACAGGAGACACTGAAAGTATTCAGAAGGATCCTGATATTTAAGAATTACAGATATTGCTTTGCTAATTATTCACTGATGATTCACTATTTTCATAGAACGAAATTATGAATCCCCGCGCCGTCGAAACGGACCTCGGTGGTGAACCATGGTTTACCCACTGACGAGTGAGAACCTGAAGGAATCCAATGTATTTGCGATTTTGTGTCTGTTCATGGCACTTTCACAGAAGGAAAAGTTGCTGATATCATGATATACAAAGAAGTGGTTTTAAGCAGAAATAGCGATTTGCGTAACTTCTTTTTGTTTATTTAAGTCTTGTACGGGCACAAAATGTTATAATTAATAATAACATTTTCCCGCCTTACACCACGCCAACATCTCACTCCCCTTTTCGCAGTAAGTTTAATTTTCTTTTTGTTAATTTCAGTAGTTTTTCTTTCTTTTTTTCTCTCTTGTGGAGTTGTGGGTTAAAACAAAGTTATTAGTAGTGATACAGGCTATGATGAAAATACTTTTGCTAATAGTTAATAAATTCTTTGTTCAGTTAAACAGTGTGAAATAGTATCAAATCCGATAGATGTTTTCTTGGTTTAGTTGCTAGACGATTCATTATTTTTA
Organism: Branchinecta lynchi; assembly: GCA_023053575.1. Taxonomy (NCBI): domain Eukaryota; kingdom Metazoa; phylum Arthropoda; class Branchiopoda; order Anostraca; family Branchinectidae; genus Branchinecta; species Branchinecta lynchi. The sequence goes on from JAKZAP010000002.1 coordinate 12,642,920, forward strand.
TTGCATGTTTATTTTTTACTAGCTACAGTCAGGCAAGGACCATTGTCAAAAAAATCGAAATACCATTGCAGCAAATATTATCTATTATCCTTTTGCGTAATTTTTACATACGATTCGCAGTCAGCTTCTGCTGAAAAGAGTATTTAAATGGTAATTTTTTTTTTGAAAATATACGACCACAGTTAAATTTTATTACTGATTGTTCAAATTTCTTATGGCAAAGAAGCAAAGAGGTCGTTACAAATTAAAACCAAAAATACAATGACGAACAGGTCGTAAACTCGATAGGGACAGTGGGAGTCAACGGACTGAAACGCTCTGCAACGTTAATGGACTTTTTCCGAAAAAACGAACCGTTGAACATCTGTAGGGAGAAGCTTTAAGTGCCAATAAAACAGAGCTTAGTTATTAGAGGGATGATACACAACCCAGACTTTATGCAAGCATTGGGGAGAGGGGGACAGTTTACAACATGGCCCAATAAAATATTGAAAATCAATCAGAAACCAACCAATCTGAATTCTTTTATGGTAGACTAGGTCAGGGATAGGAGACCCTGATGTACCCAGCATTTGAAATTACACTGGGTAGTGTTGGACAAGGGGGTACGCCAGACATCGAATGTACGTAGTGGCTTAAGCCTTACCGCTTTTATCCCTTCCCTCCAAAATCAATACGAGATGGATTTGAATCTAAGCGATAAGCAGTTAGCGTTGACCGTCTGGGAGCTCAGAGCAATTTTAATTGTAAGTATATAAGGTTGAAAGCCAAGCTGACCATTCATAATACATGAAACAAAAACAAGATTTTGGGGATTTTTGTAGATCAGTGATGTGGCTAGAATTCCGATTGAAAGCTTCTGCGCTTTCTCAGGAAAATAATTGGAACTTAACACCGTACTGAATTATACATACACACCAAATAATTGAAAAAATTAGAGAATTGCACATTCACAAATTTTAAACACTCACATTTTCATATTTTATTTTATCTTCGTCGTAGTCATCATCGTTTTTTCTGGTCATCATCTAGTTTTTCGAGTCCGTGTCGTTTCCTCTGATCTTGTTGTGTTATAATATGTAATTTAGTTTGTCTTTCGCTGAAGACGGTTGCTGGAAGTGCACCCGAAATATTCCAACTTATTTTCATCCCTGTCATAACCTCTTAGAGGGATAATTAGCTGATCCACAAAATAACCCAAAATCTCGTTTATGTTTATTGAGTTATAAGTATTAAACAAGCAAACAGCGTATGTCAGAAGTACGTCTTTATTCAAGAAAAGCCGAAAGTCATTGGTAAAACCGGCGACTTACAAATGAGTGAACATTTCCAACAAGACCAAAGGTTTCAATGAGATCCAAAAAATGTAATATTTGATACAGACATTTGGGTCTTGTCTTCACCAGATCCAGCCTTCACAAGACTCCTTGAACATTTTTAGCCTACTATTAAATTTAGAAGCAGATTAAGGCAAAATAGCAAAGTGTGTTTACCCCTATAACTTATAAGTCATTATTCTGACGAAACTCATCGAAACTTACTGCCTTACTTCTGCCAAATTTCCGGGTTTGACCGAATTCCGGACCTACTAGTCTGGCAAAAAAGATAAAGCTCAAAACGAATCCAACGTGTCTCCTTACCCCAATATCGAACATCTTATCTAATCAACTTGAAATAAAACTTTTAGTTATAACAAATTTTCCGGTTTCAGCCGGATTCCGGGCGAACTATATGTCCGGGTGAAAAAAACATTGTCATATACGTATTCAGCATCTCTTCTTACCCCTAAATTGACCATCTAATCAACTACAAATACAAATTTTGCTTTTAACAAATTTTCCGGTTTCGGCCGGATTCCGGGCCAACTAATTTTCCGGGTAGAACAGATTTTCACATAAGTGTCCAGCATGCCATCTTACCCCTAAATCGAATATCTAATCAACTTCAAATAAAAGTTTTAATTTTAACATAGCCTACTTTCCAGTTTTGGCTGAATTCCGGGGGAACTCCTTGTCCGGCAAGGAACTGATTTTCATATTCGTGTTCAGCATGTCTTCTTACCCCTTAATCGACTATCTCATTCGCTGTTTACACAAATATTTTGTTTGCCCCTTGATCTGAACAGCCACCCCTAAATCTAGGGCTACAAAGCCCATCTAGGAACTCGACCATTCCCTTGACCGAAAGAATCCTCACACCAAGTTTCTTTAAAATATCTCATTCCCTTTGAGAGTTGTCGTGCTCCCAGACGGGCGGACAACTTTTGCGATGTCATAGGTATCCCTCCTCTGACGTTTTGGGATCCCAAAACGACTAAAGGCTAAACGCCAAAGGCGAAAAAGGAAAGGCACAAGCCAAAAATGCAACTATTGCCTATGGCAGTCCGGCAGTGAGTACGTTACAACGACGTCACATTGCCAACACAGCAGATTCTCAGCAAGTCATTCCTCTTACGAACCGTCTGAACAGCCCCTTCCGCCACTTTCATGTTTACCTTAGGCTTAGCATTTATTTGTTTAATGCCCGCAAACCGGATCCTGGAAATTTTGAGGAAACGCATCCCGCTGATGACAACGACTAGGCTTTTCTCACCAACATCCTTAAACAAGAATAACCAAATGACAGGCTAGTACCCGGAACTCTGTTTCCTAAAAGCACAAACATCCTTCTTTGTTTTTGATGACATTTACGGCAGGTAATAAATTCAGTCATCCTACTCATGGACGTCGTTAATTTTTGTTTAAATTCCTAGTTGAACTTATAGCTTCATCCTTAACAAATCGATATCCAATTGGTGAAATATAATGTCTTTTTTTGACAGTTTAATCGGTCATCAATCGTAATATTTTATATCTATATTTTTTTTGCAAGGACATTATTTGTTGTATTGACAACCTTCAACGATAGTTGAATCGATGATAAATGCATTTTTATTACGAGTCTGGTAGTGGTACTCCCAAAACAAACACAAACTAGACCTACGTTGCCCGGGCAACGTGAAGTGTTGCGGCAACCTTTGTCCGGCTTCGCCGGCTAAAGTGTTGCGAGAGCAACACTTTGGTTTTGTTTCTTCGCTGTCGGTTAAATGCTGAAATTGTCAACTTATCGAAGCTTTTAAAACGGTATGTTCTAAAAAGAATAATCACATAATCAAAAGCTGTTGTTTAGCGTTGTAAAACCAACAACAAAACAATATCGGAAGAAGGCTATCCGTAACGTTTCAGGATTAAAATACCATAGATGACACTATTAATTATTACAAAACTACCTTCTTGGTTTACATTACCGTATCGTTTGTACCCGTTGCGTAAACAGTTAATCCTAGGTTATAGCGATAGACCATCGATACAAACTTTCTTACTGTCATATTTACAGAAATCGAATACAATGTGCACCAATTTTCAAAAATTTCTAGCCCCTCGTGAACCGATCTTACTTACAAGGCCCATGCATGTCTTACAATTGGGAACAAAATTGTTCTTACCATCGAATACACCTGAGACAAATAACAGGTATACCAGCTAGCAAAAGCTGCAAACTCCTCGTTGCCGAAGATGATTATGAGCTAACAGTCGACTGTTGCTTACAGTCGACTGTTGCTTACAAGTCCTTTACATGTCTCGCAACTGGTATCGCCTATTTTTGGTTTCAGTGTGTACCTTACTCCTGAAGTTGTCAACCCCGTGAAACTTTCAAACTGGTTTATCCCATGAAGGATTTTTGTTCAAAAGAATGGATGGCATATATTTTGATCAGCTCTTCAAGGGCTATCGATTGCCATAACCACAACAAAAGCATATCGGAAAAAGGGACTAAATTGACTTTGCAGTCAGTTGAACTTTATCCTTTTCAATCGTAGACATCGTGACGGATGAAAACTTGGAATAATATCCTATATAATCTAGTTGGTATTATAAAGCTATCCGTAACTTCTTAGGATTAAAATACCATAGATGCCACTATTAATTATTACGAAACTACCTTGTTTTACATTACAGTATCGTTTGTACCCGTTGCGTTAACAGTCAATCCTAGGTTACAGCGATAGACCAACGATACAAACTTTCTTACCGTCAGATTTAGATAAATCGAATACAATGTGCAACAATTTGCACAAATTTCTAGCCCCTCGTGCACCGATTCTACTGACAAGTCCCTTTCCCGTGATAGACATCAAGTTCACCGGATAAAAATAATGGGTACACCGACTAGCAAAAGTTGAAAACCTCTCATCGCTGAAGATTTGTGTAGCATAACAGCCGATTATTACTTACAAGTCCCTTGCATGTTTTACATTTGGGAACCAAATTGTTCATCAAATGACAGGTACGCCAACTAGCGAGAGCTGCAAACCCCTCATTGCCGAAGATGATTATGAGCTAACAGTCGCCTGTCGCGTACAAGTCCCCTAAATGTCTCACAACTGGTATCGCCTATTTTTGGTTTCAGTGTGTACCTTAATACTGAAGTTGTCAACCCCTTGAAACTTTCAAACTGGTGTATCTCATAAAGGATTTTTTTTTACCAAAAAATGGATGTCATATACTTTGATCAGCTCATCAGCGGCAATCGATTGCCGTCGAAGTTGAACTTTATCCTTTTCAATCGTAGATATCGTGATGGATGAAAACTTGGAACAATATCTTATATAATCTAGTTGATATTATAAAGCTATCCGTAACTTTTCAGGATTAAAATACCATAGATGACACTATTAATTATTACAAAATTGCCTTATTGTTTTACATTACCGTATCGTTTGTACCCGTTGCGTAAACAGTTAATCCTAGGTTATAGCGATAGACCATCGATACAAACTTTCTTACTGTCATATTTACAGAAATCGAATACAATGTGCACCAATTTTCAAAAATTTCTAGCCCCTCGTGAACCGATTCTTACTTACAAGTCCGTCTCCCGTTATTGACATCAAATTCACGGGAAACAAATAATGGATACACCAGCTATCAAAAGTTACAAGCCCCTCATCGCTGAAGATGATTATTGCATAAGCTTTTTAAACGGGATGTTCTAAAAAAATTAATCATATGATCAAAAGGTATTCTTCAGCGTTGTAAAAACAACAACAAAATAATATAGGAAGAAGGGACTAAATTAACTTTGCAGTCAGTTGTACTTTATCCTTTTCAATCGTAGACATCGTGACGGATGAAAACTTGGAACAATATCTTATATAATCTAGTTGGTAATAGAAACCTATCCGTAACTTTTCAGGATTAAAATACCATAGATGACACTACTAATTATTATGAAACTACCTCATTGCTTTACATTTTCGTTTGTATCCGTTGTGTAAACAGTTAATCCTCGGTTACATTGATAGACCATCGACACAAACTTTCTTACCGTCAGATTTATAGAAATCGAATACAATGTGCACCCATTTGCAAAAATTCCTAGCCCCTCGTGAACCGATTCCTACTTACAAGTCCCTCTCCCGTGATATACATTAAGATAACCGGAAACAAATAGTGGGTACTCCAGCTAGCAAAAGCTGCAAACCCATCATCGCAGAAGATGATTGTAGCATAACAGCCGATTATTACTTACAAGTCCCTTGCATATCTTGCCATTGGGAACCAAATTGTTCTTACCATCGAATACACCGGAAACAAATAACAGGTATACCAACTAGCAAAAGCTGCAAACCCCTCATTACCGAAGATGATGATGGGCTAACAGTCGACTGTTGCTTAAAGCCCCCTATATGTATTATAACTGGTATCGCCTATTTTTGGTTTCAATGTACCTTACTATGAAGTTGTCAACCCCTTTGAAATTTTCAAACTGGTGTATCTCATGAAGGAATTTTTGTACCAAAAAATGGATGACATATACTTTGATCAGCTCATCAATGGCTATCGATTGCCGTCGAAAAAAAAATTCTACCTGTCTTAGTTCAAAAGTTGACTTTTTTGCCGTAGGCCAACTTTCTAACGTCACGACTTAGAAAGGAGCAAAGGATAAGCTCTAGTTTCTTTAGCAATGAGAGAACTTTTAAAGTTTAAGAGGCTCATCTGATACCGTTACTCTACCACAAACCAAAGTGCAAAAAAAAAAATTATAAACTCAGCTGAAATCGTCGCAGACATGGACAGAAACAATAGATGGCAGCACTTTCGGACCCGTGGGAAAAAGCCACTTTTTTGTCTCTGTAGATTTTTCTATTCATCACTCAAAGAACATATGTTGGCTGTGGGGCCGGGTAACTGCCGCATATATTTAACACTTATAGATTTTAGTCCATCTTCAATTTGAAACTGGTGCCTGCCTGCTTGCGTGCTAGAACGGAGCTTTCCACTGGAAAGCAGAAACATCTTTTGATGAAACGAAAGGTTCGCTACACAACTTCAGATAGTCCTCTCTGACATAGGCTATACAACTCCACTTCACTTCGCAAACCGTAGGCTCTGGCTCGATGACAAGCAAAAACCATCCTTATTGGCCCCAGGCAAGAGTTCTACGGAGCTTTCCAAAATGTAATGTCATATTCATCAATCCGGCCTAAGGTCCACACTTTCCGTAAAAACCGCACAGGTTAGACCCTTCTCAGTTACCAGGAATAAAATGAAATCGGAGTCATAGGAAAAAAAAAAAAAAAAAACAAAAAAAACGAGGACAAAACCAAAGTGTTGCTCTCGCAACACAAATCACAATAAACAAAATCTGCAAAAAACTAACAGCAGAAAAATGGCCACCGTGGAAACGTCAGTGTCCTGAGTACTGGAGGACAACTTTTCACACGGATCCACATTCCACAGTTAACAATTTTCAGCAACGCGGAAGTCTTTAGTCAATATGTAGGCTACTTTCATTTTATTCAATTTATCCAATTTACTCTTCAAAACTAACATGAAATCTACAAACAGATAAATATAGTTGGATGAAATACCGGTACGCCCGCAATGCAGTACTTCCCGGTATGTTCTTGTGAGGTCGGCTCGTCTTGTGAGGTCGGCTCGTCTTGTGAGGTCGGCTCGTCTTGTGAGCTCGGCTCGTCGGCTTTTTCGCAATTCTGTCAACTGCTTTTTAAATTTCAGGGAATCAATGACACGACCCTACACACGAACCTACGCTGTCCTGAAGCACGATCCGAAATTTAAAAAGTTTCGTTGGCTCCAGATTTGACTTCTGTTTTGGTACGAAATAGCCCGTCCGTTCTCACTTTTACTTTCAAGTTTCAGTCTCGAAAACGTCAACACTCCTCGAGACTGATTACTACAATGGAAAAAAAACGAGATTGCCTGCTCCTTTGTTTGTCAGATGCATCTGATCAACGAGGCACAAAATACTGGCTTGGCAAATTTCATTTATCCTGAGGGAAGTTAAAAACTGAAAACTTCATCCCATATTCAAATCCGGAAAAAAAAAATGACGCGGTTCTTGGTTTGGGCGATTTACTTACTTCTATAGCAGTAGTGGTAGTACCACAGTGGTATTGGCTATTATATATATATATATAAGTGTGTGTGAAAGTTCTGTACTTCGTACGGAAAGGTAGGAAAATAACTAAAAAATAGCTACAACAATAAATGTCTTTCCCGGTCTTTCCTACCCGTTGTTTTAATTTATGTTTCCGAGTCAGCTTGGGCTCAGGGACTATTCATATATTACACACACACACATACATTTATTATATATATATATATATATAGCCTACATATTAATAATATATATACATGTATATTACTAGACATTTACTATTTTTTTACAAGATGCCGCATTAAAAAGCTTCTTTAACAAACTATTAGAAATAACAGTGTACAAGAGTCTGCAGGTGCAAAAACAGAGAGCAGGACGCCCTCAACAAATCCTTTTAAACCTATTGTTGGCTCAACACTTAATGCATATTGATTTTTAAATAGCCAGACCTAAAATGACGGTTAGGTTTCTGCGAGTATTGGCGATTTTATCGCTCTCCAAAATTGGAAATCGATAATCAGATAAAACGATATGAAGAGTCGTCCGCGGAAACTAGATCGCGAAGGCGACAGACGGTCTAATGTTCCTAAGGGGAATGAACTAGGGGGGGAAATTAATTATAGGTACCTGATATACAGAAATCGATGACCTACAGCATGACATAAGGTCGGTGGGAAGGTTCATATCCCTTTCTAATTTTTTAAATCATAGCAACCACGGCAATCCATCATAAGTCAGATCCAATCTATAACAGAAATAAACACAAAACAACAACGAGGTTTGATCAGGGCCGACCGTTGTAGGACACCTCGAGCTACATAGTGTTTCTGCTAAGATGTTCTGAGACATTAGACTACTTCAAAACTTAGCTATGCTGACAGCAAATTCAATAACGCTTCGCTGTTTTTTTTACAATGTACAATGTTCCTTGCCTAAGATGACAAACGTGGCAAAATTTACATAACCGGTCTTCCTACGAATAAGCATCTCGGAAAAAAATTTAGCAGATCCTAATACGTCACGTAAAGAGAACAAACGTCGCAAGCGTCAAAATCAATGTAATGATAATACATGAGATAAAATAGGCCTACGCTTATGCAGTGCAGGATCTCGAAAACGAGAACAGGTAGAAATACTACTGAAATAAGATTAAGTACTATCACAGGTACAAAGTGTCCTTTAAAGGACAACTCTTGCTTATTCTGCCTTTCATGTAATCTCTAGCTCATTTCTGGAATATAAACTTTTAAAATCCTAGCTTTCTGCCATTCTTTCGTGTTTTACCTATAACTTTTCAGCGCTTTTTCGCCCTAGCTGAGTTTTTCAGTCTCGCAACGCAAACTTGCAGCAAGCTTCAAGGTACGCCCACAATTCTTTCAAGCAGAAGGACACGAGAAGCTTCAAAGTATTTATTTTTATTTTGGAAGACATGGTAGACCATCAGGTATATTGTCTGTTCCACGGGTACATGGCATTTATTTTTATTTTGGAAGACATGGTAGACCATCAGGTATATTGTCTGTTCCACGGGTACACGGCGCATTCAGTTTTCGAATATTTTGCTTCCAGCCGCCGCGTTCAAGAGCGGGAAGGCTGGCATCAAGTCTCTCCCAAAGTATTGTTACAATCGGGTGGAATTAAAACATGACACAAAAATCAAGCACTACGCAACTGCGCTATCAGTAATGATAAAGAGGACGAGTGCCATTTTTGGGATCCCAAAACGTAAGTGGAGGGATACCTGTGACATCGCAAAAGTTGTCCGTCCGTCTGTAAGCACGATAACTCTCGAAGGGAATGAGATATTTTGATGAAACTTGGTGTGAGGATTGTTTGGTCAAGGATAAGATAAAGTTCATAGATGGGCTATGTAGCCCTAAATTTAGGGGTGGGGGTTCAAATTTAGGGACAAACAAAATATTTTTAAATAGCTAATATGATAGTCGATTATAAGGTAAGAAGACATGATGAGCACGATGGTGAAAACCATTTCCTCGCTGGACAACTAGTTAGTCCGGAATCCGGCAAAAAACGGAAAGTTGGTTAAAAGTAAAAGTAAATGTTTGATTTAGGGGTAAGAAGACATGCTGAACACGACGATGAAAACCAATTTATCGCCGAACAAGTAGTTCGGCCGGAATCCGGAAAAAAACGGAAAGTTGGTTAAAAGTAAAAGTTTCATCTGAAGCTGATTAAATGTTTGATTTAAAGGTATGCTGAACATGGTAGTGAGAACCATCTTCTCGCCGGACAAGTAGTTCGCCTGAAATCCGGCCAAAACCGAAAAATATGTTAAAGCAAAAGTTTGATCTGAAGTTGATTAGATGACAGATTTAGAGGTAGGGTAAGAAGAGACGCTGAGAGAAGAAACTGACAATAATTTTTTACCCGGACATATACTTAGTCGCGGAATCCGGTTGTAACCGGATTTTTTTAAGTCAAAGTTTTACTTAAAGTTGATCAGATGTTCTTTATAGGGATAAGGAGATACGGCAAATTTGTTTCTGAATTTTCTTTTTTTTTCTGGACTAGTAGTTCGCTCGGAATTCGGCGAAACCGGAAATTAGGCAGAAGTAAAGCAGGAAGTTTCGTTCAATATCGTCAAAATAGATATGACTTAAAGAGGTATATCTGAACTCCGTTTTCTCTGATGATAAGCCTGGCGAAGACTGGATTTGGCGAAGACTGGATTTGGCGAAGACAAATATTAGATTTTTGGGATCCCACCGACACCTTTGGTCTTGTTTCAGCGGATGCCAACAGTTTGCTGATCCGAGAGTCCTTGTCTAGATATGCACTGAAGTTCCCAGATAATCTAGTAAAGCACAAATATTAAAGAAAGGTCATTTCAAATAAGGACATTATGTCACTCAAGCGTGAGTAATGTAACAAGAGGTGTCAGCGAAGCCATTTTTATATGTTATTGTATAACCACTTCGCTAAAACGCGAGTAAGGTAGCAAGTACTGTCAAGTGAAGATTTATGTGCTATTGTATAACCACTTGTCTAACACAGCTTCAGGGAGAGGTGGACACATTGGCTACCGCAACCGTCACTATGGTTTTTCCTTTTTCAAACTCTTGTTTAACCATTAGTTTTGTATTTTGGCTTTGGCTTCAAACATTTTTGCATTGGCTTCAAATATATCCTCTAAAGTACTAATGTACAATTCAAGAAAACAAAGTACAATCCCACTTTTCTCTTCTCCAACTTACCAAGGTCCTCTTTAATGACTTAACTCAGATGGAGGAATATCGAGAAACCATTACGAGTAGATAAGAACGAGAATTGTAACACTGGTGTACCGAGTCAGTAAGCCCACTCACATTCAATGGACCAGACTGCAAACGCTCAATTGCTGGATGCGTCTTATCTGCATAAACTATGCTGATTGTTAGGCAGAAATTACACAGAAACGTCAAACAATTTGCTGAAAGAACTAGATCCTGTAAATATTTAGCTGTAACTTTTTACTTTTTATCTATATATTAGCTCTTTTTTTTGTCTGATCTTCTTGTTAAGATCTACTTTGAGCTTACTTATAAGGGTGCTTCCGGATCGCAGAAAGTATATTACTGTACGTATTTTCTTCACAAAACATAGCTGACTGTTTGGGATGAATGACAGAAAAATCTCAAACAATTTACTGAAAGAACTAAATCCGGCAAATATTTAACAGTATTTTTAAATTTGTGTCGACTTACTAGCTAAATGTGTTTCCTTTTCTCGTTAAAATTGTCTTGTTAAGATTTATTTTTAGCTTGCTCGTAAGGGTACTTCTGGATCGTACCAGTAGATACTACGACCATCGTAGTCCGGTTTGAACTCGCGACTTGGATGGTGGAGACTAGACAAGGCAAAAGGCACAATGCTTCCTATCAATTCCTTTAAATGTCGTACCAAGAACAAATATGCCAACAGAACCTCCATCTTGGTCGCATGCAACGACTATGACAAAACTAACCTGACCTAGTAGAGGTATTTGCTGAGCTTTGAGTTGATGCCCGTCTACTTCCCTCTTCGCCGTTGCACATATCAGAGGAATTAATGCAGCAGGAGCGCTGACTCACTCTGCAGCGTGTCCGGACAACCAATCGACTTTTACTTGAAAATTTCTTCATTGGGGCTTTACTGCGATATATATAGCTCCTTGTAGAGGTAACGAAATATGATGTCCCACATAGCTCCTACCTCCGCTCGTTTGCATCGGGCAGGGTACAGGGATTTATTCGACTCCGCATGGTCGTATTAAAGAGATAAGGATGGAGGTTCTGGTCCTTATTTATTCTTGGTCGTACTTATGACATTAATACTTCAGTTGCATTATCATCCATTCTCGTTCCTGAGGTTCTACATTTCATAATCGTATCCTTTCTCCTCTATTGGCGTTACACTGATTATCACGCTTGCCAAGTTTGTTATCTTTACGTGATGTATCAGGCTCCCTATCATTGTTTCCGAGAAGCCTATTGGTCAGAAGATGGGTTATACAAATTGTCCAAGTTTGTCCTCCAAACCAAAGGACATGCGAGGGGGCCACGGAAAGAGGCTTAAACAGCCGAAGTCATGTGTAATTTTCTGCAAACAGAGCTAAGTTTTAAGGTAGTCAACGATCTCAGGACATCTTAGCACAAATTGTCCTTTAAGATTCAGCTTGAACTGCCTCACAGTAAAAAGCTGCAGTATCATACCCATTTAAACCCCGATTCTGCAGCAGGTGTATTTACACAATGTCTAAAGATCTCCCCCTATCGTACGCCTCAGGAGATCGTTTAAAGGGACGTTACTAGCGAAAAGACTCGAGACAAGACAGCAGAATAATAGGGGCAGAACCGACGGAACCTGACTCGGTTCTGTGATACATGTGAGGGAGTATTCTCCCCATAAATTTTGACAAACTCAATGGCTCTCTGAAAATGACTAAACTTGATTGTGCACTGTAGGGTGGGGACAAGAAAAGTACAAAGATAAGAAAGAGGCCACTTTATGATAGCTATGGTGGCCGTAAATCAATAAGGCACTGAGCTTTGGGTTAATATATTTTATTATTTTGTATATGCAAATAAATAAAAAGCGAGCGAAGAGAGACCTTGTCACGTCCTAACGCTTATTTAAACCGGAAAATTACGCGTAAGGGGCATCTTGACATGGTTTATCGCATGAGTATACGCTAGAATCAGATCGATTTAGGGGCCCAAAACACTGCCACACCAATTTGATCAAGCTCTGACTAGAAAATACCGAGCGGAATGCACAAGGTTTCTCCGGTAAAACTAACCTCGAAGTCAATGTAGGTGCCAAAGCTGTACGCGTAGTAGTGTATTTGGTGGAGGTAAATCCATATAACTTCTATCGGACAGCGGTCAGTTATATAAAGATAATCGGCAAACAGAAAGTTAGCGGTGGTCACGACTTCACATCAACCTCCAGAGATATTGATGTGGTAAAAATTAAACTTGAGTCAATGTAAGTGCTGCAGACAATGTACATTGAGTTGTGTAACGCCAAAATTAAGTCTGTGAGGAAGCACTTATGTTCCGTACGTACAAGAACTAAGATCTGCTATGTAAAAGCAACCGACTGTACTGTCTTTTTACACGAGCCCTGCGTACAAGTACAAGGAGCTGGAGGAGTAGGTCGAAACTGCACCCGACTTGGGTATTTTGACTCACTACACGGACCCTGTGTTTCAATTCGGTATGTTTCAAATGTAACCCGTTCTTGGCACTGAAGCGATTGTCCCACCCTTCTTCGTTAGTCTGCTACAGTGACGCGGACGACCCTGGATTTCCTGCCCAGACGGGATGCAAAATGGGTTAGGGCCGTAGGGGTCGTTGATAAGAAAACACTACCCCAGGTCACACGGTCACGAAACACCCTCTGAGACGCACATGTCAAGGGCTGAAAAAGACACTTCACACGCAAGGGTGACGGATAAAAACAAGGGGAAACCACTTTTTGGGGGATCAACCGAAAATTAACGGCTTTGCACACGACAGCGGAAACGTGTCCTGTGCCTGGGAAAGACCATAAGGGGACGGGACACACGAGCAGATCGATGACGGATGTATTCCAAAAATACGGCCGTTCTTAAATGGCGTCTTCGGAGCAAAGCAATCTGGGATCAGAAGCTAAGCTTCATAGAAGCTTGAGCAGACGGTTTTGACCCCAACTCGTTTTGTAATCGTAACAACCACTTACAACCCGCCAACACCATTCTTTCTTTCTTTCTTTTTTAATATTTGACCCCTAGACTTCAATGGAGAAACACGCAGAAACATTCTTCACCGGTATTTCTGATCAACCGGCAAACACGGGAAACGCAAAAATCAGTGTGAAGCCGTATAGGTAGGGTAGAAGTTAGATTTCGTAAATCTCCCAAATGAGAATGGATGAAAAAATTGAGGATGTAGGGTGAATCAGTAACATGTCCTTTCAAGTTGTAAATGTCTGCATAGACTAAAGTCCAAACAAACCAGGTCTAAGGAACTATTTTCCCCTTAACCTGATTTCCCAGTAAGTACGACCAGAATTTGTTGGCAAAGACTAGTGTATTACAATTATTACCCCTTTCATTAAAGAATGCAACAACCTAAAAAACAAGACCAAAAGTTTCGATGGGATCCCAAAAATTTAATATCACATCTAGAGAATCGAGTCCTGTCTTCTCCAGACTCCTCCAGCATTTTTACTACAAAAATTCAGAAACAGATTAAGGCCAAATAGCTAATCATCTGAGAAAACCAAGTTCAGATATGTATGTATGTATGGATTCAGCATGTGTGTGTTACCCCTATAAGTCGTATTTGTTTTGACGAAACATGATCGAAACTTCCTGCCTTAGCTGACTTCTGCCAAATTTCCGGTTTCTGCCGATTTTGGGAACTACTTATCCGACAAAATAACAAAGCTCAAACACGAATTATCGAACATCTAATCAACTTCAAATAAAGCTTTAACTCATGACAATTTTCCGGTTTCAGCCGGATTCCGGGTGAACTACGCGTCCGGGTAAAACAACAACTGTCATATACGGATTCAGCATCTCTTCAGGAATCAGCCTCTCCGAAATCTAATCAACTATAAATAAGACTTTTGCTTTAACACATTTTCCGGTTTCGTCTAGATTCCGGACGAACTGCTTGTCTGGCGAGAAAATGGTTTTCACAATCATTTTCACCATGTCTTTCTTTCCATAAATCAAACGTCTAATCAACTTCAAATAAAACTTTTTCTACTAACAAACTTTCCGGTTTTGGCTGGATTCCGGGCTAACTACTTGTCCGGCAAAAAAACGTCGTTTCATTATGTCTTCTTACTAAATAATCAACTATCACATTAGCTGTTTAAAAATATTTTGCTTGACCCTTAAATTAAACCCCCACCCCTAAATGTGGGGCTACAGAGCCCATATACGAACTTGACTTTACTCTTGACCCAAAGAATCCTCACACCAAGTTTCTTCAAAATATCTCATTCACCTCGAGAGTTATCGTGCTGACACACGGACGGACGGTCAGACGGACAACTTTTGCGATGTCACAGGTATCCCTCCACTTACGTTTTGGGATCCCAAAATGGACAGGGCTCTCAGAATAGCTTACCAGCAGATAGTAGTAGGTTCAGGTAGCGTCCAAATGTTCAAATGGTGGCAAGCTAAAAGCTTATTGCCGAATTTATTAATAAATAGAAAGGGAAAGACCTTGATCAAACGTAACAGAAAGTAAAACGGAACATGATAACGTTGCTGATTGTTTTGATAGAAAATTGACAACAAGCTGTCCTGGAACAACCTAGAACTTTTAACGATCAAATAGATTTCAACGAAAATGTTTTGGAGTCGGCAGATCTATCGACCCCAAACAAAACCTTTAAATAATACTTTAAAATCTGTAGCGTTTTATTATACTTATTTAAATCTATAGTTTTTTTAGCAATTTTCAAAAGCAAACGTCACCACGATTAAGCTTGTGAATTCTATACTTGTTTCCAGAACTACGTATGCGAATGGACCTTTGGAAACGGAGCTGTGCCACCGGAATAACCTTGCCGAAGACACCGTCAACCTTGAATCATTCCATTGCGCAGGTATACAGTAGGATTTTCAACTCCCCTCGGTACAATTATTTCCAATTCCTTCGCAATATGCATAGGCAAAAACCTTTCTATGAATAGTATTATTGCTATAAAACAGTTTCACTGGATCATAGATGCTCATATCCCAACTCCATCTCAAATTCAAGTGGAAAATAAATTATCGATCTAACGCTAGCCATGTTTCTATTCAAAAGAAGTTCATCACGAAAATCAAATCATCCATGTCGAAAACCTATAAGACACAGTCACGCAGTAAAATATACGTTAGCTCCAGAGCTTACCTGATTTATGACTCGAGCCTATCAAACATGGAAATAAATGTTTAAAGAGCTACAAGCTTCAGGAGGTCAGATAGAAGCGGTTCCTCTACCCTCGGTTCTTAAGGCAAGACATGAGCTAGCAGCCTATGTTGTACAACCAGCGACAAACCCAAATTTCCAACGTCTATGTCAAAGGACTCTTATTCGACAGGGGGAAAGCAGAAAAGCTGGGAATACGAACTTATGGGAGAAGTGAGGAAAGACAACGTTTGAACCCTAGCTAATAAATACAATTTCAGACAGTGTCCTGCAGAATTTAGACTACGAGGCTAAAAGCAAGGCGATAAAGCAATTGTTTGTAATGAAAGAAAGGGCAAGAGATGGGACTTAAACAGAGGACTACGGTTGATACTGTTTCTTTCCATCATGTTCCAACGACCATGGCATATCTGTTTCGAGTGGGCCAATCTCATAGACTCGTTTCCTTGAATCCACATCCGAAACATAACAAGGTTATATATGTAAAAGACCGTTCGGTGCAAATCGCAAGAGCAAGGACATGGAAATGGTTCAAGTTTTTATGGCACTTGCCCTTCGGCCAAGTGCCATATAGCGATCGCAGTTTCTGTCCGTCCGTCGGTCTGTCTGTCTGTCGGTCGGTCCGAGTTTTTCTAGTTCGGGCACTTCCACATAAGCTAGGACGATGAAACTTGGCAGGCATCAGGGACCCCAAATGATTAAGTTTTCGATCCGAGCATCGCTGGGGGAGTGGAGGGACGGGAATCCGGAATCTAGAGTAACCATAACTTTTGAACAGGTGATCGGATCTTAATGAACTTTGATATTTAGAAAGATCTGGTGCCTCAGACGACCCACATGAAATCTATTTCGGTGACTTTGGAGGGAGCTGGAGGGGGGAACCGGAAATCCTGGGAAACGCTTACAGTTGAGGGAACGGGACGAAACTTGGTGGAAAGAGATACATCATTGACATAACCGGACCAGATTCGGGCACTGTGGGGGGAGTTGGGGGGGGGGGAAGTCGGTGATCCCGCGAGTTCGGTATTAGGAAGATGAAATTTGGTAGGCCTATCAGAGACCCGAACAGACTGCTCTGAGAATGGTCGTTTCCCCGATCCGACCATGGTAGGGGGAGTGGAGGGAGGGTAATCCGGAAATTAGTAACATGCATAACTTTGAAAGGGGTAATCGGACGTGCATGAAACTGGACAAGCGTCAAGAACCAGGGCTTCAGATGTTCCTTTTCAAATCCGGATCGGATTACGATAACTGGGGGGGGGGGGGGCTGGAAAGGGGCACCGGAAATCTTCTGAAAGACGATTCGAGGGATCGGGGTGGAAGTTGGTGGGAAGAACAAACTTAAACCCTAGATACATTACTGACAAAACAGGGCTGTATCGTGTCACAGTGAGGGGGGGGGGGGTTGGCCAGGGTTTACTGGAATTCCGGTGATCTCGAGTTAGGCTACTTCCAGATGTGCTAAGACCATGAAACTTGGCAGGCATTTTAGGGATTCTACCGTACTGACTTGAAAATAGTCCCTTACCCGATCCAATCTTCGTGGGAGTAGAGGATCTACACTACGGAATCTAGTGACATTCACAACTTTGGAACGGGTGATCGAACGTGCATGAAACTTGGTAAGTATTAAGAACAATTGTCTCGGATGTTCAGTTTCAATTCTGGACCGGATCTGATCACTGGAGGGGGGGGGGGCTGGAGAGGGGTCCGGAAATCTCGTGAATCCCTTAAAGTTGAGGGATCGGAGTTGTACTTGGATCGAAGACAAGCGTAAAACCTAGATACATTCCTGATAAAACAGGACCGAATCGTGTCACGGTGGGGGAAGTTGGAGGGGGTTTTCCGGAGTTCCTGTGACTCGAGTTAGGGTGCTTCCAGCTGTGCTAGGACCATGAAAATTGGCACGCCTTAGGGACTCCAACATATTGACTTGAAAATAGTCCCTTCCCCGATCCGACCATCGTGGGGGAGAGAGGGATCGGGAATCCGGAATCTGGTGACATTCACAACTTGGGAACGTGTGATCGGAAGTGATCGAAACTTGACAAGTGTCAAGAGCGAGTGTCTCAAATCTACAGTTTCAAGTCTGGAGTGGGTCTGGTCACTGGGGGGGGGGGGAGCTGGAGGGGCACAAACTGACACACATGCTAACTGTTCCGACAAGTGCCATATGAGCTTTCAGCTCTTGTTTTTAATTTGTGACACTAAACTACAAATACATTACATACGCACTGTGGAAAATAAAAGTACAGTTCAGTTCAATGTTTATACGTACATCCAGTGCTTGTTAAAAATGATTGTTAAATACGTTAGCGAATACTTCAGGGCTTCAAACAGTAGGAGACATACACGTGATACGTACGCACGATTTGGATCGTTAAGCGTTTACTGTGTCCTTCAAAGAATGAACCGCCAAAGTACTATGTACAAATTGCGGCACACTGAGCACCGATATCCCTCGACACTGAGCTTCGATACAATAAATATTGGCAGAAGCAATGGGCGCTAATGAGATGTCATAGCTTGAGAACAATATTGTCGCGTGGTCGAATGTTTGCTTGAGTTAGGTTACTTTTACAAATCCACGCCAAGTACTTAACTGACTGCATATGACGGATGGAATGTTGACAAACAACATGTCGTTCCTGGACAGCCAAAAGGTCGTATCTGCACTTTTCTGAACTTTGTCTCCTTGAATTTTAACCAAAAAGGGCCAAAATAGGACAGTCTAATTATCAATCACTTGTTCGCTTAAAGAGGCTTGAAGACCCGATGAAAATATGTTACCTCGTTGCTCCGCTATTCACGAATGATCAATTTTAATATAGTGAAATTTCCATGTTGGATTTGCGGTACCTCTGTCCACTTTACCTGTATTGTATGCTTGAAGAAACAAATTTGCGAAAAATAAATGTTTACGCAATGAGCCAACTGCCGCTAGCTACCGAAAAGCCACGTTTCTACTTAGATTCAAATTTGTCGCGTCATAGTAGAATTTTTGTTGTGACGACGGCCGTAGATAGTGAAAAATAAAAAATCCTTTAAGCGGATTCCAAATAATTTTAGTGTATTCAATTAAATGATACAAACACAAGTTGTTTTTTCACTAAGAGCGAAAAACGCGTTGCAAATGCCACTGCAAAAGGCAGAAACGACGACTTGGCAATACTCAAATCTCAGCTTCTACGCGCCGCACATATTCGACAATTAGACCAAAGGAGAACTCCGATAAAACATATTTGGAAAATATTGTCGGATACGACCAAGGCCGTATCCAGGGGGGGGGGGGGGTTAGGGGGTTGACCCCCCCCCCCCCCGAACCATACAAAGATAATCATTTTTATAGGCTTTTCTGTCTGATCTATGTCTTTTTTAGCTTTTTTGTCCGACCAGCAGGCAATACCCCCCCCCCAAACAAATTCCTGGATACGGGCCTGGATACGACCCTTTTCCTGTCCGCGGAAGACGTGAGAGATGAATATTTCTGCTTCAGAGGAAGAGAACACAGACGGTATGTTTTATAATGGAATTCACCGTGTATAGGCTATTATTTAGTTGTTATTTTTTTATGACGTGATCTGTAGTTTATTTCAGATAATTAGTTTTGTTCCTTTTTGGGATCCCGAAAAGTAAGTAGCGGGATACCTATGACATCGCAAAAGTTGTCCGTCGGCCCGTCTGTGCGCACTATAACTCTCGAAGAGAATGAGATATTTTTATGAAACATGGTGTGAGGTGGTGTGTGTTTTCTAGGGCAGTGCGTAATAAATTCATTCATTCCATCAGTCCTAGCTGCTGAGCTACAATCATCTGACTACCCGAACGTTCGACTCGAGGGGTTACCCACTCCCCGCGGTTACAATAGTCATGAAAGGTGAAACATTTGCTCGAGAGTAGACACGTTGATCGTAATTTAGATTTTTTGACGTTTGGACCTGGATCTACGATAGTTATTGTATTAACTATTTCGCCTTGAGCTCACTATCTGCCAAATCGGCTCTCATGGGTTAGATTTTATATTAAACAGAACTTAGAACTTGACAGGCGATTAGGTTTCACCGCCCTTTTTTTTACCAGTTTCAGTGGGAAAGTTTGAAACTTTTTTGTATAGGCTTTCCCTTAAAACTGAGGGGCACAACATAATAATATATAAAAAAAAGCCAAAATCAAGTGATCCATTCAGAGACATATAAATACTAAAAAAGAAAGACACATGGTTTCGACAACTAAATTTCGACAGTAAAGTTAAAATCAAATTCGACAACTTGACCACGATACTGAAAATCTGACAGGAATTCTCGTCAACCACCACCTCATCCCGACTTTCCGCGCCATCAAAGTATCAAGGGATTAATCACTCCCCGGCACTTGATTGGTGTACACACTCTCCCGACACCAGTGCCGGCAAAAAATTAGACGATTCATCTTTCAACGATGATTGTGATATTCTAACACGTGGCAAGTGATGCTGCCCAAGTTCTGCGGCACCGTGCACTTGATATTTACCAACATTGAGAGTGGGCAACCCCTCGTAAGTGTACCATTCAGCTCACTTTTCTTTCCTCCCAAAGTCCCCCTGGGATACAACAGCAGTGCGGAACTTGTTCCTGTGAAGCGGGAAATAATCAATGGATTTCGCTACTGGGGTCTGGAAAAATCAATGAATGACACTACTGGAGACTGGAAGTCGAACGTGGCCAGTGCTCCAGGATATACAGCCGATAGATTGTTTTGAGCCTGACCTCCAGATTCCTTCTGGACATCAGATAATCCATACTGTAGCAATAGATAGACAGATAGATCAGTGTATTTCAAAAGCCCAAGGGCCATATACGGAGAAAATGGTCCAAATCTTCTTCCCCCTACTTACAGAGTGGACAAGCACACCTCCCATCAGGAACCATACTACCCCTCTCAAAAACCTTCTGCCTGCCCTGAATTGGAAGGCAATTTGCCCTTAGTTAGATCGGAGTCCATACCCCCACCCCTCCTCACAGCAGGGGCGTCACAATGGGGGGGGGGGGGGCTCCACCCCAAAGGTCTTGAGAAAGTACTTCTGGCGAACACAGAAGAAATAAATTTCGTATGCTTTGGTCAGGCGTCGGTCGACTCGTCGGCACATCGGGTTCTTTTTATACGCAAGAAATGAAATCCTGCAAACAATTGCCGGGCAAAACACTGAAGAGATAGAACTGTGCATGCTTTTGTTGTGCCTCGGTATTCTCGTCAGTAGATCGGGTTCGTTTTCGGATCCCAAAACGTAAGTGGAGGGATACCTATGACATCGCAAAAGTTGTCCGTCCGTCCGTCAGTCCGTCTGTCCGTCAGTCCGTCTGTCCGTCCGTCCGTCTGTAAGCACGATAACTCTCGAAGGGAATGAGATATTTTGATGAAACTTGGTATGAGGATTGTTTGGGTCAAGGGTAAGGTCGAGTTCGTAGATGGGCTCTGTAGCCCCATATTTGGGGGTGGGGGTTCAATTTAAGGGACAAACTAAATATTTTTAAACAGCTAATGTGATGGTCGATTATGGAGTAAGAAGACATGCTGAGCACGATGGTGACAATTATTTTCTCGCCGGACAAGTAGTTCGTCCGGAATCCGGCAAAAACCGGAAAGTTTGTTAAAAGTAAAAGATTCATTTGAAGTTGATTAAATGTTTGATTTAGGGGTAAGAAGACATGCTGAGCATGATGGTGAAAACCATTTTCTCGCTGGACGAGTAGTTCGTCCGGAATCCGGCAAAAACCGGAAAGTTGGTTAAAAGTAAAAGTTTCATTTGAAGTTAACTAAATGTTTGATTTAGGCGTAAGAAAACATGCTGAGCATGAGGTGAAAATCATTTTGTCGCCGGACAAGCAGTTCGTCTGGAATCCGGCCAAAACCGGAAAGTTGGTTAAAAGTAACAGTTTCATTTGAAGTTGATTAAATGTTTGATTTATGGGTAAGAAGACATGCTGAACCCGATGGTGAAAACCATTTTCTCGCCGGACAACTAGTTCGCCTGTATCCGGCCAAAACTAGAAAATATGTTAAAAGTAAAAGCTTTATCTGAAGTTGATTAGATGATATATTTAGTGGTAAGAAGAGACGCTGAGTCTGTATATAATGATAATTTTTTACCCGGAAATATAATTAGTCCGGAATCCGGTTGTACCCCGCATTAAGTCAAAATTTTATTTAAAGTTGATTAGATTTCTTTATATGGATAAGGAGATACGCCGGCTTCGTTTCTGGATTTTTCTTTTTTTGCTGGACTAGTAGTTCGCTCGGAATTCGGGCAAAACCGCAAATTTGGCAGTAGTAAAGCAGGAAGTTTCGGTCAATATCGTCAAAATAGATATGGCTTATAGAGGTATAGATAGGTAGATAGAATATCTGAACTCGGTTTTCTCTGATGATTAGCCTGGCGAAGACAAGACCGAATTGTCTGGGTCAAATCTTAGATTTTTGGGATCCCTTCGACACCTTTGGTCTTGTTATACATAAGGATCCAGAAGAATTAAATTTTGTATGTTTTTTTCGGGCGTGGGTCGACTGGTCTGCACGTTGGGCTCTTTTTATACGCAAGAAATGAATCCTGCAAACATGTGTCGGACAAAACACTGAAGAAATCGAATTCTGCATGCTTTGTCGTGCCTCGGTATTGTCGTCGGCACATCGGGTTCTTTTTATTTTTTGTTTTGTTTTAGGACGAAATTCGTGGGGGTATGAAACAAGTTAAAAGCTAGAAAAAGGCAGGTTTAAAAAATTTCGCCTGCGGCTCTTAGCTTAACTTCTTCTTGGTACAGTCGTTGGAAGCTTCGCTTTTTAGCGAAAGCTAAAATGAAAAGCCAAATATGTTAACTTTAATATACGAAATTGCATCAAAGGAATAATCTCAACTGGTGCATTACAGTTGGTTTTACCCCGGTTCTATTCTGTACTGGTTGGAAATGTACGCCGTTGCCGCAAGCATGTTTTGTCAGCACATGTTTTTTAGTCCGTCTGCACAAACCCGACGCCCCCCCCCCCCCAAAGGTAAAAGGCTAGTGATCCACCTGCCTCAGTGTTAAGATTCAGCAAAATGCAAAATTCTTTTATGAAAAGCATATACAGAGCGAGCGGCCAGCGAGTATATACAGAAGCGAGAGAACTTGTGCGGTTTTGGCCAGGGGTTTCGCCAGTTTTTTTTTGTACCGAAGGGGTCACCGGAGGGGGGGGGGGGAAGGGTACGGGGGAGTTTGGCAGGGGGACCCTAATATGAGCTAAAAAGCATGGTGGCCCTGAGCTAGAATTTCGCAGGCCTTCTCCAAAATATTTGCAATCTGCTCAGCCGTCAATTACGCAGCGCGACAGTTCTCGCACGATCTCATCACCGTCTGGCGGATCACTACCACCTCTGACCTCCCCTGACTGAACGACAAATACCAAATGCAGTGACGTTAAACCCCACATCGACGTAAACTAAAACCAAGCTTTCAATCTGATAGAGGACAGACAGACGCAGAAGATCGGGGATAATCCTAACCGTAAGGGTTTAAATCACGTAAATGATACGTTTTGCACTACAATTAGTCAAACTCGAGACAGAAACCATATATCAGGCTCAACTACGTACGTATCATAAGCGCAGGTTTATGTGTTATTGTGACCTATGAGCTGCCGTTAGCATTATAATTAATTTTGCGAAGGATGTATCAACGATCTTCTTGTTCTTCTTGGAAAGCCAAAGGCGCGATGTCGATTAATTCGACAACCTCCGCGATATCGTTCAGGACGGAAGAGATGCGGCCTATAATCGTGGTTTGTGAAGTACCAGTATTTGAAGAGAGTAAGAGACTCACATTTAATCACAAGTCGTGGTAGTGTTTAAAGTAAATTCGATGAAAAGCTCACTGGATCTCTGATTAGACACATTCAGATTGTTGCGCCGTATGGCTCGATTGCTTGAACTGCCTTGTCCTTGTAGTGATTTCGAACTCCGTGGCTCTGACCCATGCTTTGTATAACGTAACTTTCTGGAGAATGTCATCCAATACCGACACAAATAAATTCGTTTTTTTTGTCGGATTTTATATCTAGTGCGCCTCCTCCCTGGACCCGTGCCTACTTCCGTCTTCGCCGTTGCTCATCGCAGAGCAATAAGTGCAGGAGGCAAGCTGATCCGCTCTAGGAGCGCGTCCTGAGAACCAATCGGCTTTGACTTTGAAAGTTTCTTCTACGCGGTTTCACAGCGATATAGCTATTTGTAGAGGTAACGAAACGTGACGTGCTGCGTAGCACCTAACCTCCACTTGTTTTCATCGTGCAGGCGTTTGCATTCGTGAAGTATGACCCACTGAATAATGTCTCAGTGGCAACATTGGGCGATATCGATAAGGATATATCGGACCAAATCACCAATATTGAAAATGATATATGTACATTTATAATTGTTGTAAACAGTAAGCTACATTTGTATTTAAGAAACTGGGGAAATTTTTTAAATTCAGTATTTATTTATTCAAAGTTTGAGATGAATTTTGTTCTTAAATTTTGGCGACACGAGACGTATACTGTAGCGAAAGATTCAACCGAAATATCGATATCGATCCAATGAAAAATCAAAGTATCGCCCGACATTAACTGAGTGGGTAGGGTTGACTGATTCGTTGTCATGAAGGGTTTGTTCGGTTTCTCTTAATTCTAAACAATGTTGGCTGTTATTACAACTGTGCAGAATGAGAATGTAAACTTGTGTCAATAGTAGTCATTTTCTTTTCCCGTCAATATCTGTTAACTCCTTTCACACAGGGTATCAGGAAAAACGTATAACACGACTGGAAGTGTGTTCTTTTGCGAAATGATCATGCCTTAGTGTTTGTGTCTTTCTTTTGTAGTGGTATTGCCGTCTGATTTCTTCTCATTCTTTCTCCAGATCCATATCTTGGCACTTTTTGCTAAGTTATTAAAAGACTACTTAAAACTAATATATCACAGACCGTGTTCAACCCTACTTACCCCATTATAGTTACTACGCATGACGTCACGGATCCTAGCGCGGGCTGATTGAACCGATTACATCACTGATACTCTCCTGAGCGTGGTAAGTAAATAGTTACTATTAGTTACTATTTAGAGAAGGTTGGTTTTCACAAGGTTGGAACGGTAGTAACTGATAGATACTATTATTGGAAGGGTGGAACCAGGCCCGTATCCAGGAATTTATTTCGCGGGGGGGGGGGGGGGCCTTTATGGGGGGGGGGGGTCCTACGGCCTTGGGTGGAACACGCTCATTACAATCTTAGAAGGATTGGAGATGGCACACCGAAGTCAATAATAGGATAACGAAGACATGGCAGCGAGCTAAGCCATGATGAATAGTGGGCGAGGTCTCCCGTACTTGGGAGTATAGTAACGTCCACACACAGTCCAATTTTCGCAGTCGGATGCGAATTCCTCCTTCGCTCCGGAATTTTAACCGCATCGCATGCAGGTTTCCAACAGTGACACAAACTGCGCATGCGAACTTTCGCATTCGAAATTTTATCGGACTGTGTGTGTGGGTATAGATTATGTCTCAACTCTATCAGCATTTGTGAACCCAAATAGACTTTCTGGTCATAAAACTTCCAGTAGCCGTTCCTAGATTACGGATGATGAGCTTCTCTTCAAATCGGAAAAGCAAGGACGCCGAAATGTAGTCCCATTGTTCAAGAATGCAAGGCCCAAACACGCGTGCCACCAGTCCTCTCAAGTTACAAGATGGACGATACAATTGTGCATCTTTTTACGACGCAGGCCTAACGGACAAGATAAAGCACGCCGCCCAAAGGCCTACTCGTCAACGGAAACGTTCAAACAAAAGCAGCGAGGACGAGATACTAACATCTGAATCAGGTGCCACTGGGCCTAATTTCGTCCCCCAACGATCGTAATCATAGCGGGCATGAGTAAATAACATGAAACTGCTACTTAGCGTGATCGCGTGGTCTGGATTGCAGATGTACTTTGCAGAGATGTACTTCATGGTAGTAATCGGACACGCAATCGTTGGGGTTGAACCTGGGCTTACCTTACCCAAATGAAGTTGGATTACGCTGATCCAAAACGACGATAAGTCAGGGGTTGGACTAGTGGGATCTTCAGTGAAGGACAATTTGGAAAACAAATAAGATCATGATGATCATGTGTGCTAAAGCCTAAACGGCGAGTCTTCGAACCCCTTGCTGTTGTCCTGGCTGGGCGCCGCAGACGAAGTTACCGCTCACAATCTGGTGTCGTGGATGAAGTTGCCGTTTTGCAATTTTTAATGTTTAGTATTTTTGTTGTTTATTTTTGCTGAAAGTTTATATGACGTTTGTTAGCTATATAAATAAAGCCAAAAGTCGTAAGCCGAAGAAATGAAAAGAAGAAAACAAGAAATTATTTCAGCCGGGCACTAGACTGTTTGAAATAAAGTCCGTATCACACCTGGACGGACCGTTCCTTCATCAATAACAGCTAAGATTTCAGCAGTGAAGTATTTGTCTCATACACTGCACCATGTTCCCAGCAAGAATATAAATAAAACTTAGATGTTAAATTTAAAATATTCGTAAGGATGATCATATATGCTGATATTTAAAACTCAAATTCTGAAATTACTATTTATTCACTAATGATTCGTTTTACGCACGGGAAGAATTTAAGCATCCCTGCACCGCCAAGCGGTGTTGCAAGTTAGCAACCTGAAGGAAGTGAACGCACGTGCAGTTCTGGCAGTGTTTATATACTCGCATGGAACGAAAGGGTTGCAGGTATTATGAAATACAGAAAGGGGTTGGTTTTAAGCAAACACATCGTATTTCGAGAAACTCCTTTGACCAACTTATACCTAAATTTAGTGTTTTTTGTATATAGTGGAAAATCGAACAATAAAGTTTCAAGATGCCTGGAAACCAAACCGAAACTCAGAAAACACAACAGTCCGACGCCATTTTCTGAGTATAGAGGTGAATCAAGGCAAGACAACGGTGGTTCACGGTGGCGTTTTGAGGCCACAACTATACAAAACAGCTTATGGGGATTTGGGATTTAATAGGAATTTGTCAAATATTCGCATGCAAGGCCCTGCCGCGAAACCTAACACTTATTTAAAGCAAGTTTTCATTATCTTGACTATGTGGCTTTTACACGTTCAATGTAGTATCGATTTATGGCCCTAAGGAATCCACCACTGCGGCGGCACCACGTCCTTGTTTTACCACCTCTACTCCTCCTCATAATGACAACGACCAATCCACTACACGAAATGTAAATCAGTCGAGGAACTGCTTTCCACTTTTTTTCTAAAAAACACCATACCGTACGGGTGATTCCCAAAACCACCACGATCTTTGCCCACTCTCAGAATGCCCACGACGAAAATGCCCACTGTCCAAAATGCCCACGGTTCAAAATGGCAACGACTCAAAATGCCCACGAGTGAGGTGGAAGAGCCCGAATCGAACTCGTCCGACATACTGACAGTTCAAAATGTCCACAGGGAAGGCTAAAGTCGTCCTGGTCAAAAATGCCGATGGCTTTAACTGTCCACACGGGTGGCCAAAATGATGCTGGGACCACGGACAACGAGACCATAAGGGACAGGATTACCACGGGAAAGGTACTGAAAGGAATTGCTTTATTGTTTTTTTCAGTTCAGAATTGAACGGAAAGCGAAACCAGGCAATCCAAATCCTCCAGTCAACTTGCACCATGAAGGTAAGAATTGTTCCTTAATTAAAAATAACAGTTTTAAGATCGCTGTTAGGGATCAGTATTTTTCAGAATTCGGCAGAGTATTATAGTATCATATCATATGACAACTGAGATTATACCAGTTCAATATACGATTATCGCCATTCTGATCCTCGGTCTACTCCATTCCATTCCTCACTCACCCCTAATTCCAGTTTACTACGGACTGAACCCCTTAAATAACTGACTCGTGGGCATTTTGAGTCGCGGGCATTTTGAACCGAGTGCACTTTGACATTTTGAGTTGTGGGCATTTATAATGAACATTTTGAGCTGTGGGCATTGTGATCGTGAGCATTACGAGTGTTGTCCTACCGTAAAAAACACTAACAAATCTTGAGCCTTTTAAACGGAAAAATGGAATCCATGCAAGTAAGGTGTCCTTTAATTCTTATCTCAGTACGGGAACCACACGTGGTTCCAGTACGCTGTTGCAAGCGGGAACCTTATCTTATGTTTATTTAAGTTCGTGGATAACGACATTGATTGCCGATGTTTCGGAAAAACAAATAGCCTTTCCTGCATCTCTTACTACATACACCAGGCATATATGTTACTAACGGTTCAGATACTGGAAGATCTCCCGGCGGAAGTCACAGGACTATGCAACTCGTTGGTAATCGAATCTACGGTTCTGAACCCTCAACCTTCCGGCACATCATGACAATATGAGTCTTTTGGCCATTACCCGTCAAAGAACTGTGCCGAAAGTTATCTTCTCGCGCAGCTGTTCTAAGGCTCGTCCAAACTTTTCGGAAAATGAAAACAGAGACCGCCTCCACATAGGTATAGCCATCTGGATCTGCTTATTTTCATCAAATCTCCCGCAGATTGTCCTCTGCCAGGCCTTTAAACGGAGAATCACAATCTCAGCATGCTTCAACTGTGGCAGATTGCTAATATTAGAATAAAATCGCCCGAGACACCCCATAGTGGCCTACCATTGACGGGACCAAGTGCGAGTGGGGTTTTAAAGATTAAAGGGGCCAAATCAACACAAAAATAGCTTGTTGGCTCCACGACGCGCGAGCCCGCGAGGTCTGGGTCGGGTCCAGGTACACAGGCAGTGGCTAACTTCTGCCAAGGTAAATCTAGGGCCATAACCCCGGAAGGAGCCCGGACCAAAGGCCGGAGTGGTAAATGTAAAATTATCGTGTATGAAAATGTACAGTTGGTACTATTCTATTGTAATTCCAAGTCTGCTTGTATATTTAATAAAGCCAAAACCTTTGTTAAATAATTAAAACTAATGTTTTTGTAAATAATTATAAAAGGAGTCACCGACTCTGGTTAACTGTCTTGGGGCACAGGGTCTCTATGCCGAGGGGCTGCCCATTCTTGATTTTAATGTACGCAGCTGCCCGGTGCCTGGCTGGTCCTAGCACCGGCTGACAAAAGGTTGCCACGCGTTAAATCATTCAAATCAGCGCGTTTAGAAGCGAAATCGCCTCATTTATAGCAGGCACCGGTGCCAAAACCGCTTGTTTCGGTCGGTGCCAACCGGTGCCGGGAAAGGGTGTACAGCAGGAGGTCGGTAGCCCCTCACCTATTAGCGGGCCGATACAAACAGGTTACGAATAGTATCAGTAGGAATCAATAGCCTTGTGTAACAAGAACATCGAACTTCTAGTGAAATTATCTGAAGCACAAAATCTCATTTTATTTACGGCCCCTAGAAGTAGGCTACAAAGCAAGGTACTATAATTAAGCTCCATCTCCAAATTACTAGAATATCCGGGGCTTCAGAACAGGCAAGTCTATCCTTCCAATTTTCACGATCAATTTTCGTTATTCTTCTTCATTACACACCCATTTGCATATTTTGCCATCCAGTCACAACGGTCAATCATTTTCCCTTTTCCCCTTAAAGTAGTAATTTGGATATTTATCTTGTCTCTCAAACGTGTTGTCCCTTGGCCCTCAGATCTCACATGAGGTCTTGGGTCTTGTCCATGTGTCTTGAATGGCGGTCAGGAACATAGCGACCCACTTCTGGCCACTGGAAGTTCAAGCGAGGTCCCTGCTTGGACTTGGACGGTACGCATGTCACGCGCCCTATATACGACCCGAAACAGGAATTGAGTCGAGGGAGTTGGGATCCCGAAAATGTTATGACATTCATACGGACAAACCGGTTTAACACTTCAAGGACTGGGATTCAACTTGGACGGTACAAAGGTAATATGCCGTAGATGCAAGGCCGTATCCGGGGGGGGGGGGGTTAGGTGGTTGACCCCCCCCCCACCCGAAACATACAAAAATTATCATTTTATAGGCTTTACCATCTGATCTATGTGTTTTTGTACTTTTTTGTCGACCAGCAGCCCCCCCCCCCGACATACATTCCTGGATACGGGACTGCGTAGATGTGCCATTTTCGAGTCCATACCGGATCCGGTCACGGTGGGCGGAGATGGAAGGGCGGAACCGGATATTTCCCGGGAATTGCTCCGATACGAGTGAAACTTGACGGGCGGTGCGATAAAATACCCTACATAAGCCATTTATGTGTTCAACACCATCTGGCGACGGTGAGGAGAGTTAACTTGATTGACGACATTATCCAAAAAAGCTTGTCATCTAAACTACATCGAATTCTTCTGTTAAACTGACGGTACAATTGCGGTACAAGAGTTCAATGAGATCGCGTCCAAGATTTGCCTAGGCTTTAAACCTAATTTCTCCAACCTGCCCGTTAGCTGCAATTGCACCTGCAAGGCCATGTACATCCAATGGAACATCCGATCCTCCATTCAATTTAAGATGAGAATTGCCTCTGACACCCTTTAAGACGGTGTCAGCGGGGGGTTTGAATGATACCCAAATGGAGGTCCGTTTCTCGCACGCGTTCGCACCCAGGGCAGCCCGCTTAGTGTATTTATCTTTCAAGATGAATAGCATTCTTTCCTCCCCTCCAGGCATGCCTTGTATGAGATTTAATGAACGTCAAGGTTTATTATTAAGTTCAGATCAGACAATTACAGGGAGCGGCCTAAGTCTTGCGAAAGCACATCGACATAAGTTTCCTTAATTACTTCGTGGTCAAACGCAAGCTGGGTGGCAGGTGGACCAGTATGTAAAGGTTACAACACTATTTTAGAGGCAAGCCCTGTTTTGAGAAAACACCCTCCTAAATTTATAGTTATGATGAGAGGGTGGGAACAACGCCCCCACAAAGGACGGTTGTGAAGTGTTTTGGTACAGGCCAACAGGGGCTTCTTACTGTCCCGCTGTATTACCTTCATCGCATTTTGCTTAACGGTGATTACCCCCCCCCCCCCCCATCCTCATGCTTCAGAGAATTTACTTTCAGTCGTATGTTTCGAGTTCAGTTTTGAGCTTGTCAGAGTGACATAAAGGCAGTTACCACACGTAAATTTCATCCGCAAATGACGTTTTCTGGTCGTATGGCTACGAAGCGATTTTATAGTCGTATGTTTTAAGCTTGTCTGTATGACAGTTTTATTTGAGCTTGTCACTGTGACATAAATGCTGTTACCAAACCTGAATTTTGCCAGCAAATGATGTTTTCTAGTCGTATGGCTAGGAAGAGGTTTTCTAGTCATGTGTAGGCTTAGTTTTGAGCTTGTCAGAGTGACATAAAGGCAGTTATCAAACGCAAATTTCGCCTGCAAATGATATTTTCTACCCATACAGTTACAAAGAGATTTTCTAGTCGTATGTTTTGAGCTGGTCAGTGTGACATAAAGCCAATTACTACCAAACGTAAATTCCGCCCGCAAATGACATTTTTCTAGTCGTATGGCTACGAAGAGATTTTCTAGTCGTATGTTTACGAGCTTGTCGGGTTCACATGTGTGTGTTCTGAGTTAGTCAGATAACCGAGTTGACTGAGAATAATATATAAAAATTACTCAAAAACGAGAAAATAAGCAACTTCAGCATGTAGCTGCGAGAAACAAGCCTACTATCAAGAACGGGTCAAAATTACGCTGAAGAATTTTCCGCTGATTTTTCCATTTGGAGTCAGTTTCCTA
This sequence comes from Branchinecta lynchi, assembly GCA_023053575.1. Classification (NCBI taxonomy): domain Eukaryota; kingdom Metazoa; phylum Arthropoda; class Branchiopoda; order Anostraca; family Branchinectidae; genus Branchinecta; species Branchinecta lynchi. The sequence continues at coordinate 12,674,502 of JAKZAP010000002.1, forward strand.
AAGAACCAAACCAAGTAGAACCAAAATAATCAACAAAATAGGACCACAACCGTGGTTCGGAAATGTCTGGAAAATATCAGATAAGGTATAAGCAATACATATCAAACAGAAAGACAAGCGTATTCTTTAAAAGCAAACAAATCGCGCCAATTATTTGGTGGTGTCTATTGCTTTAAGTAATTTGCTGTAATTTTTTACATTATTTCTGCTAAAATCCGACATCTTGCGGGAAGGCGTATCTACGAAGAGAAGTGCTATCGAACTACCGAAAGATTAAATACCCTCCGAAACCACGTAACAGAATTGGACAGTGTTCATTAATAGGGTAACTGAAGCGCGGAACAGTTTACAAGTACACGTAGTAGATTCAGGTAGCGTCCACATGTGGTATAATTGACACCCCACTGTACTCAGTGCGTCAGTTTCATTTCTTTCTCAACATAGTCCCTGACGTTCAACAACCTGACGAGGAGCCTTGCCAAGAAGGGCCGAAATACCGCTGCCAAAGCATCGTAGTTGACGTATCCATTGTATGCATTGTTAGAATATATAGCCAAGCTATTTTGAACTTGCCATGATAAGCCTTTTCCTAAAACCGAGCTCGCAACCCTTTGGCTTCCCCACGTGATGTGGCTTCACTCGTTCCCACGCCTTCTTACCAATTTACTTCGTGGATCAAGAAAATTTCATTTTTTTTTTTCGCCATTTCTTCAGTTCATGCTTGCCTGTCCGGCTCCTAGTTTAATTTGGGTCTCCTATTATTAACTTTACAGTTAGTATTGTTAACGTATTTAGATGTTGATTCTTGTGTCTCTATTTATTTACCCCCTGTTGCCAATTGAGGTCTCACAGCTCACTAAACTTTAAACCTGAAGTGTTTCTCTATCGACGGGGAGTGGGAATCGCCCAGATGCGGGCGTTTACATGCGGTCAATACATTCTTCGGTCATCGAACGTGTTTATCCCTTCACTTGGATACGGAGAGCGTTAATAACGCATCTGTCAAGTTCTCATGCGTAAGTGGCCTATGAAAACAAGTAAGAGGCGTTAACCACCCACACATTTACAACAAAGTGTTTCAATATCTGGTCTGCGGTCTTTGCAATTTTCGCACGATCCAATGCTGCTTACATTTATTTAAAGGACACCTCGCACTACAATGACTACATAGTGTTTGTGCTAAGATGTTCTGAGATACTTGACTACTTTATAACTTGGCTATGAAAAAAATTACGCAAGGCTTTGGCTGTTTTTACCTTCTTTCCATGTCTCTTGCCTTGGATGACAATCTTGGCAAAATTTGCATAAACGGTCTCCGGACGAATAAGCTTCTCGGAAAGCATGATCGGGAGCCTGATACGTCACGTATAGAGAAAAAAGGTGGCACGCATGATAACTAGCGTAATGCTAAGAGAGGATACACTTGTGCAGTGTAGAATCTTTGGAAAGAGAATGGATGGCAATACTGCTGAAGTAGAAGGAATTACTATTTTAAGTACAACGGATCCGTTAAGCATGAACATGGCTAGTCAGCATACCAATTATGGACCCGATTTCTTGTTCTTCCACTATAGCCGACTGGCACGGAAAGTTGACAGGGAATCATTTTTCCCCCTTGGATCCTCCACAAACAAATACAGGACCTTCATCTCTTCCCTTTCACTGAAGCCATAATTTTGATTTCTTTTTTTTGCATGATTTTATTAAGGGCAAAACGACCCACACAAACATATAGTTAACAAAAACAACCGGCAAACCGATAACGACAAAAGGAAAGAAATTTTTTTCTTCAAAACTGAAAAAATCATGTCAGTCAAAGCTGAATATTTTCTTTGGGTGGTTGAACATCAGATCGGTTGCATCCCACCAAAGCGACACAGATACGGAAAAGAAACAACTTCTCATCTTTCTGTCTGTAAATACCAAATTTAAAAAAAAAACAGTCCCGATGACAAGTAACACGTTTTCAGGTTTTCAGGTGTGTGCATGAGGCTCAACACAGTTCCTTTGTCACTAATTTCAGTACCCCTGCTATCACTTCAGTTCATAGAAGGCGAGAGCTATGTGGTATGAGATGATAGTTGAGTTGCGAGTGAGCCACCATTACTGAGCTGGTTACCTGACCATCTGTAGTGAAGCGTTTTTTTTTTCCAATATGTGTGTCCCCTTATAACAAACGCTAACCATTTAAATATCGAGGGGATACCCAAACCACAGAAAAATGGTGGCTAAGGAAGGAAAGCTAACCTACCTTCCACAACCACTCTTCGCTTCAAGGCCACGGCCATGTTGCTATCCGTATCCTCAGTGGAGACCGTCGACGACGACTGTGTTACAAGTCGAGTCAATATCTGAACCCCGGCATGGATGACCTCATCAAGCTCTTTCTGCATGTCCCGCACGACATCAGCGGAGGGGAACAGGTCGGGAAACCGATAACTGCAAACAAAAAGCAAATAAGAAGAAGCAAACAAATTAAAGGAATTAAATAAGTGTACAAAACAATCGTACAACCTTGCTGAAAGTGGGCGTGAGGATGATTGGCAAGTCTTTCTTGGGGATCGGGGTCACGTAACCTACCTTACAAGTGTCAGGGTAAATTCCAGTCTCGGAGATTGCGTTAAATATATTCATGAGTGGTAAAGCCAGTTTATCAGGAAAAGCGTTGATCAGTTCTATTGGAATGTCCAATGAAGTTTTAATAGTTTTCCTTTAGTTTGCTCAGTTTTTATGACACTTACCTTCCGGCCAAGTGCCATATACCGATCACTTTTCCGTCGGTCTGTCTGTCTGTCTGTCTGTCGGTCGGTTAGTCCGGTGTTTTCGAGTTAGGGTACTTCCAGATAAGCTAGGACGATGAAACTTGGCAGGCATATTAGGGACTCGACCAAACTGAGTTGAAAATAGTCACTTGCCCGATCCGACCATCGTGGGGGGAGGGAGGGGAGCCGGAATCCGGAATTTAGTGGCATGCATAACTTTCGAACGGTTTATCGGATCTTAATGAAATTTGATATTTGGAAAGATGTCATGTCTCCGATGTCCCATTTCAAGTCCAGACCGAACCCGATGAATGTGGGGGGGGGGGGGAGGGCGGAAATCATGTGACACGCTTAGAGTGGAGGGATCGGGATGAAACTTGGTGAGAGGACCAAGCACAAGCCCTAGGTACATCATTGACAAAATCGGACGGGATTCCTGCACTGTGGGGGGAGTTGGATGTGGGCCTGGAATTCCGGTGATACGGAGTTAGTTACTTCCAGGTGGGTTAGGACAGTGAAATTTGGCAACCATACCAGGGACCCAACCCAAATAACTTGGAAATAGTCACTTCCTCGATCCAACCACCGTGGGGGGAGTGGAGGGAAGGGGAATCCGAAATCTAGAGGTACGTGTAACTTTGGAACCGATGATCGGATCTTAATGAAACTCATGTCTTGGATGTCCAATGTGAAGTCCGAACCGGATCCGAGTATTGTGGGGGGGGGGGGTCAGATGGGGGAGCCGTAAATCTTGTGACACGCTTAGAGTGGAGCGATTAGGATGGAACTTGGTGGGAAGAACAAGCACAAGCCCTAGATTCATAGTGACAGAACTGGATCGGATTCGAGCATTTGTGTAGGGAGTTAGGTAGGGGGGGGGGGGGTCCGGAATTCAGGTGATCACGAGTTAAGGTACTTTCAGATGTGCTAGGACCATGAAACTTGGCTTGAACATTAGAGACTTGAAATGATTAGATAATTTTTGCCTCAAGGGTTTTGCTTACAACTGAATTTCTTAAAGTACAAATGATACTTTTGAGTAAAATATACATTTCATTCTCCCGATGAGCTCATCATCATTGTTGCTTCAAGAGTTCTGATTATAGACGAATTTCTAGCGCCCCTAAAGAGCGCATCATCACAGCCAAATGCTTACCTAACGATACGTTCTCGTGATTTCCAAGGACCCATTATCTCAAGGGTTTTGCTTACAAATAATCACAGCAAACCCACGAACTGAAGAATTCCTACTTTCATCCTCTGAACCAGCCTTGCAAGTGCCATATGAGCTTCCAGCTCTTGTTGTATAACTTCTGAAAGAGGGTCTTTTGTTTTCTGATGGGTGATCGGGAAGATCTGTTTCTGGCCTTGCCTCTAATTGTTGTTGTGCGAAGTTGGATGTATTTAGAGGCGGAAGAGTCCTAACAATGTTATGCCAAATGTTTATTTATTTGGATTGCAGTTATTTCGCCGGGTTGATCTAGATGGTAGTCTATCGCATTCTCTATTTTGCCACAGAGCCGTTTGACTAGGTTTCGACTGAAAGAGGTCGTTCAATTTCGTGCGATAGTAATTCTGGGCAGCCTTACGAGTTTTGTTTCTGATTGTGTCAGCTAACGATCATGCTTCGTCAAACTGACCTACCTTAGCCAGTTTTATTCACTGCCTGACAAGTCCTTTCATTTCGGCGTTGGCCGATCAATGGACCCACGTTTGAGAGATTCTTCCGGAAAACAGTTCTGATACTGGGTAATAGTTCGCTTTGGAACATTTAAATTTTTGAGCCTCCTCCAGTTCAGTCCAGGTCACTTTTTCAACTTCATATATCACCTTGAATGACGGGAGAGGGTTATACTCAATTGCCAGGTGGTAGCTGTGACCTAGCGAGGGCAACGACCGGGGTTCATCATAAAACTCACCAAGGTAAATAATAAAATCTCATCATAAAACTCAACAATCATGAGGAAATGAATTATAGAGACCAAAGGGTAAATAAAATACTTAAAGAGATTATAATATAAAAGACCGTTAATGGAGGGGAGTAGAGCTACTTAACCTCGGCGGAAATACACAGTGCGGGGCGAAGATTGCACCACCACAACACCAGAAGCACACTTATGGACAAACTCAAAATATATATGACAAAATAAACCAGACATTTTGTTAGCTGGTAGACCGGAATGGTCCAATGTAAAAATAAAACCATCTCGACGAAAAAAATACCCCATAAAATATGTTTGAAAAGTAAATTTTCCTTTCTGACTTTTACTCGGACAGATTCTACGGGAGTGCACTGTAACCTTGCTCCAGTGCAGGTGTCGCAACGTCAGGGCACCGGTGGTCGTACGTTGGGACATGTCATAACATTGGAGCACTGTGCCATAACTTGATGATTTGTCAATGATTGGATGAAACCTTAAACTTTAACTGAAAAACCAACTTATTTTTGTATCATTTAACTGAATACACTGCATTGTTTCGATGGTTTTAAGGTGTTTTTTTGTTCACTGTTTGCTCCAGCATGACGTTCCATATATCTACGACAAGTCTTCACAGCGTTTTTCTACAAACACGTTTTTCAGTGACCAGCGATCAGCACGCTGGAGGTCAGCTGCGTGAACACTTATTTTTCGTAGATCGTTTTCGTCAAGTCTACAACACAGGTACACGCGCACAGAGGTACCACAAATCCGATAGGGTAAGTCCACTATATGCAAATCAATTATTCGTGATAGCGGAGCAACGAAGTAACGCATTTTCATCGGTCCTTTAAGCCCCATTAAGTGAATGGGTAACTAGATTGTCCTATCTCCGCCATATTCGATTAAACTTTTAACACATTTTGCATTCCCCCAAAATATGTTTTTCTCGACCTCCCCTGTTCTTTTTTCAACTTCTGATCTCTATAAACTTTTCTCCTGCTTCAATATATCCACGAAGTTGCTCCAGTACTGTTCCATCATACTAGCGGAAATCAACAAGGAATAATCAAAACAAGTGACAAATACGATACACATCAGTAACTTTTTTGAAAAAGTCGTAAACTTTATGTCGGGCATATCCGTTTCCGAACAAGCATTACCGGCATCCGGCCTTTTATCTGACGGATGAGTTTTGCCCAGTTGAAATCAAAAATACTCAGACGTCACGTCCTTCTAAAGGTTCCACCTTTGAGCTTTCGCTTGACCGCTTGTAAGGGTGTGTGAAGCTTGTTGCCAACAGAAGGCGGATTCGGCTAGGAGAATCCGGAGAATACTCTATAGAACGCGCCTGTGAACCTTGGGAAGAACGAGAAACGGTAACCGAACGACGATTCAAATCCTATGTCAACCGATCAACAGATTTTGTTTGGGGACAGGTGTGGTGACGTTTCCATGATCTTCGCTTCAACGGCACAATGAGTTGGTGTGATGGATTCCTGTGATGGTAACCAAGATCGATCCGTTACAGTTGGTCTCCCAGAGTATTCGGCGTCACTATCGTCGATTTTTTTCGCATCGCGGAAAAGATTCCCATTCTGTGGCTACCAAGCTTAATTAACCGGACCGTCGCGGACTGGAATCCCACCAGGATTTTCCGCACCATCCTCAATTCCATAAGGAAAAGTTAATATTTTTTTTAACTTCACGATGAAAGGGCAAGAAATCCGACCGGAAAAAACTTGGTCGTCTCTCCGCACCAAAATTCAATCTAGGTATCCCTCCCCCATTCTGCTTCGGTATTCTGTGCGAAAAGTAGCATTAAACAGCAGAAACGAGCAGATTACACGAAACAAAAATCCAGCGAATCTTGTTACTATTTTTTGCAAAATTTTTTGGCCCTTAAAGCACCCCCCGTACTACTTCCTGTTTATGAAAATAGTACCCTATTTAAAACTGTTTGAATAGACTACTGTAAAACTAGGCTCTTCTTTTAACAAATTACCCACGGGTTTAACTGTTTTAGACTAAAGATTAGTGAGGTACCGTTAGCGGGATTATAATGAGACATATGTAATTTGGGTCTCTGGGTTTGAATTAATTACTATAATTACGGAAGTTGGTTGCATTGCATAGTAGGCACGACGGGTCCTTTAAGTATGTTTTACAAGGCAAAATGCAAAGCAATGATGCTAAGATTCGATAACAAATTTAAATTTACCCCAAACAGAACAATTGAGTTTCGAGTCTAAGTAACAAACCTGGGATGCGTGCCCAAAATGGACCCCCCCCCCTAAAATTTACTGAAATGGTGCTACTGCAACTACTACACTACTATTCTAGCAACAAAATCTAAAACGTAGACCATTTATAACCCGCGTACGAAATCATTTCCGAGAACCAAACAAAAGAAAAAGGGCAAGACCATATAACATCTGGTGGTAGTTCGCAATAAACACGATTTGAAAAGTAATTTATTTCTGACCCGCCATTTAAAAAAGAGTATAGTATTGAAAGAATATATGAAGAAACAAGCTGCATTGACGTCATTCGTCAAAACTGTCAACAATGACAAGGTTTATGTAGGCTAATGATTTATGGACCACCACAAGCCGAGGGCCAAGGCTGCATACAAGAAGACATATATTTATTTTGAATAGGTGGTAATTAGTTTGATTAGTAAAATGTCGTTATTTAGTTTGTATGTTCATTTAATTTCGAATGTTAAATTTTATGATCCCTCAGCCAAAATGTCCCTTGTGGTTAAACACCGAAAGCAATATAAAACCACCGCGAAAAATGAGGGAGGCACGACCTGGGGGCGCAGCTAAGGGGGGAGGGGGGAATCCACCCCCCAAAGTTCCAAGGCGTCGGCGCCCAGCGCTGACACCTTGCTCCGATGGCCCCTACTAGTGTCGGCAAAAGTCAAGTCCTTAAGATTGTCGGCAGAAACTCGGTGTTGGCTGCATGCTGTGCGCCGACGCCTTGCTCCGATGGTCTCTACTAGTGTCGGCAAAAGTCCAAGCGCCGACGTCGCGCACTTCTATTAACCGAAGTCCTTAAGATCGTCGGCGGAAACTTCGGTGTTGGCTGCACGTCGACGCCTTGCTCCGATGGTCCCTACTAGTGTCGGCATAAGTCCAAGGGCTGACGTCTCGCACTTCTATTAACCTAAGTCCTTAAGGTTGTCGGCAGAAACTCGACGTGGGCTGCGCTGTGCGCCGACGCCTTGCTCCGATGGTCCCTACTAGTGTCAGCAAAGGTCCAAGCGCCGACGTCTCGCACTTCTATTAACCGGAGTCCTTAAGATCGTCGGCGGAAACTTCGGTGTTGGCTGCGCGCCGACGCCTTGCTCCGATGGTCCCTACTAGTGTCGGCAAAAGTCCAAGTGCCGACGTCTCGCACTTCTATTAACCGGAGTCCTTAAGATCGTCGGCGGAAACTTCGGTGTTGGCTGCGCGCTGCGCGCCGACGCCTTGCTCCGATGGTCCCTACTAGTGTGGGCAAAAGTCCAAGTGCCGACGTCTCGCACTTCTATTAACCGAAGTCCTTAACATCGTCTGCGGAAACTTCGGTGTTGGCTGCGCGCCGACGCCTTGCTCCGATGGTCCCTACTAGTGTCGGCATAAGTCCAAGGGCTGATGTCTCGCACTTCTATTAACCGAAGTCCTTAACATCGTCGGCGGAAACTTCGGTGTTGGCTGCGCGCCGACGCCTTGCTCCGATGGTCCCTACTAGTGTCGGCATAAGTCCAAGGGCTGACGTCTCGCACTTCTATTAACCTAAGTCCTTAAGGTTGTCGGCAGAAACTCGACGTGGGCTGCGCTGTGCGCCGACGCCTTGCTCCGATGGTCCCTACTAGTGTCGGCAAAAGTCCAAGTGCCGACGTCTCGCACTTCTATTAACCGAAGTCCTTCACATCGTCGGCGGAAACTTCGGTGTTGGCTGCGCGCTGCGCGCCGACGCCTTGCTCCGATGGTCCCTACTAGTTCGGCAAAAGTCCAAATGCCGACGTCTCGCAATTCTATTGACCGAAGTCCTTAAGATCGTCGGCGGAAACTTCGGTGTTGGCTGAGAGCCGACGCCTTGCTCCGATGGTCCCTACTAGTGTCGGCAAAAGTCCAAGTGCCGACGTCTCGCACTTCTATTAACCGAAGTTCTTAACATCGTCGGCGGAAACTTTGGTGTTGGCTGCGCGCCGACGCCTTGCTCCGATGGTCCCTACTAGTGTCGGCAAAAGTCCAAGTGCCGACGTCTCGCAATTCTATTAACCGAAGTCCTTAAGATCATCGGCGGAAACTTCGGTGTTGGCTGCGCGTCGACGCCTTGCTCCGATGGTCCCTACTAGTGTCGGCAAAAGTCCAAGGGCCGACGTCTCGCACTTCTATTAACCCAAGTCCTTAAGATCGTCGGCGGAAACTTCGGTGTTGGCTGCGCGTCGACGCCTTGCTCCGATGGTCCCTACTAGTGTCAGCAATTCTAGGGATAAATGGGAAAGGCGTGTGAAGAGTGTAAAGAAGCTGCAAAGCCCGTCACTGTTTACGAGTTTGGTGACGACTACCGTAGCACTCATGCAGCAATGTACCATGCAAAACAGTGCAGATACCACCAGGAGCACTGATGTCGGAAATAGAAATCTTCCAGGAAGTTTTAAAGCAGGCTCAGACTAACAAACGGAACTTCGGACAGCTCTTCTCTATGGCCAAAGAGCACAAGCGTGCTCTTCCACTTGTCTACAGAGCTTTCGTTTTTGCAAAAACAGTACCCGAGACTTCAGCTGAAGGTCAGCGGATCTTCAGTAAAATGAAAATTTTAAAAAGCCGATTGAGGTCAAGCATGGGCGATGATGACTTGACTCACTTGTTCTCCTCTACACCGAAAAAGACATAGCTGTGAGTTGGAGTCATCGGTTGTTGATGCGTGGAAAGTGAAGAAACAAAGGCGAAGAAACAAATGGAGTTAGATCAGCCAATTTTGTTTTGGAAACGAAAAGAGAAAACCTTGAGATTTAAAGAAGTAGAAACACTGCTTTTTTAAATCCGATAAGTTTCATTTTCTTAATTCAGCTTATGTCTCCTCATTTGTCGGCACACTGGACGATTTTGTCGGCACATTCCTTATATCCCCCCTCCAAACCGAAAACCCTAGCTGCGCCCCTGGGCACGACACCTTTTTTAATTGTCTTCTAATTCTTCCTTAAAGGTTGAGAGACAGGAGTCCTCTTGTGGCGTTACTATACTTCTTCTTCCTTGACAAATCTGGATGCTCAGCCTTGCACGTTAGACGTGTAATTGGAGGTTATGTTAACAAAGGAAAACTGCATAGCAGATAAATGATACACACTTCAGTGCAATTCCTCAGGAATATATTACTAGTAATATAACAAACTCCCAATGTCACCTTCAGAAGGGCGGGCCGCATGTCTCACCCGAGAACAAGCTGCCAATATGGGCTCAAGGGCCACCACCGCATTTGAGTATCTCCTCTGTTCAACTCATGTGTCAATTGATCAATGCATGGACTCGTGGAGTTACATCCATAAAATTTGACCTTGGATTGTCATTAGTACATGAGCTCACAAAGGTACATCATGAAGTTTGACCATGGGTAGTAAATGGACTCAGAGGCAAGACATCATATTTGACCAGGAATCTAGTAAGTAAAGTAATTTATTTTTAACCCACCATTTTTAAGAAGCGGAGTTGATGAAAGAAATAAATGAAACGCAAAAGGCACATAAAAAGACACTAAAGTTCTATGCCCTAACGAGGTGACGTAGCTCTGTAGGTCCATGATGTGATGACAGTATCATACTGTAGCGTTGTATGAGGACATCGTTCAATGGGGCAGGAGGTGCGCTGCTAAAGTGGTGTAAATCATACTTGATAGAAATGTCTACGATTATCCAGCAAAGGCTGTTTTCCGGGACCAAATACTAGGCTCGGCGATTAGAAGCCGTCTCCTTCACATTACTTCTCAGTACTGATTTTGTCTCAAAGTCAACCCCCTCCCTGCAGAGATCGGCGAATCACCGGATTCGGATTCGAATCCAGGATTGGTTCTTTTGGCCGGATTCGAATCCGGATTAAAATTTTCTGCTTGTCAGGCGGTATTCGGACTCGGATTCCAGACCCTCAATGTTACGAATCGGCTCACATTCCTAAACTTCCTCCTTCTAGTTTCCCTTTTCCCAATTTTTACACAGTGTGCTTAGGCAATCCAAAGTTTTGGTCTCCACCACCAACCATCCTCAGTAATCTATGCCGTATCAGGGGGGGGGGGGGTAGGGGGTTGAACCCCCCCCCACCCCCCCCCCCCCCCCCCCCCCCCCCCCCGAAACATACAAAAATAATCATTTTTATATGCTTTTGCCTCGTTTTTTCTACTTTTTTGTCCGACCAGCAGACAAAAAATAAACCGAAAGGCACCAACCCCCCCCCCCCCCCCCAAATAAATTCCTGGATACGGCCTGCTTAGATATCAGTGCGTTTTGTCACCTCTGATTTTAAACCATAAATCATTTGATATTTGTTAAGGTTAAGAATCCGGATCATGAAATGGTGGATTCGGATTCGTATCTAGCCCTGGATTCGGATTCGAATCCTATCATGATCGGATTCGCCAATCTCTGCCTCCCTGGGCGGAAGAACCGAAAAGGGGACCGACTTAAGACATGCAAGACGCACCTCGAACCCCATTGGAGGCTTTAGCAGGAATGGGAAGGTGATGAGACCCCGAATGCCTAGCCCTAACTGAGCCGGACCCAGGACCTGACTATGCAAGACCGCGATGGGTGGAAGGAGACATCTCCTCACTTGTTGGATGTCACGAATGGAGACATGGAGCTTGGTGGTGAAACAAGTAAGTAAATTCATGGCAAAACAAAAGTATGACACTGTCCAATATGAATTTTGGCTTCATTTGGTCGAAAAGTTCCACTAGGCCCAGTGCTACCAAGTTTGCAAGAAAAAAAAAATCAGATTTAAAAAAAATTCAACCAAATATCGGTAAGTTTAATTTTAAAAGACCCTCACACTATTTAGCCTACCCTTTACGTTCCAGTATACAAGAGAGCTGAATCATTCAAAACTAGGCTCTGCTTACAAAGATCACTCACGGCTTTGGCTGTTTTTCCAGGCCCGTTACTTTGTAGCGGAAACAAGGAAAAATATACATAACCAATTTTTCTTATGAATAAACTTCTCGAAACTAGCCGTCGACATTACGATATGCATCGAAGGCAGCGAAACAAGGAAAGTGAAAAAAAACAGTGAGGTGTCGTTGTGGGGGTCAGAATGTACCATATGATATGACTCAGGATTTCTGGATTTAAAGCACAACTCTTACTAGAAATTACATTTTCACGGTGAAATGGATGAGAGATATCGTGGTTACAAACTACCGTTAGTTTCCAGGTGAAATTAGCGATTATCTTGTTAAAATTTGTCAATTCTATCCAGCCTTCCTGCACTCCGAGGCAGCGGCTGAGCGCAAAACATTTAAAAACTGAACGCGCCGTGGTTAAAACGTGGGAAAACTAAGCAAAACAAAAGAAGTCTAAAACAGAAGATACATCTGACGGTCTACCATGTCTTTCAGAATAAAAAACAACACTTTTAAGCTCTTCATATCCTTATGTGTGAAGCAGTGGTCATCAGACGTTATAGATTCCGGCGAAGTCTGCGTTGCCTGATGGGCAAAACTCGACACGGCCGAAACAGAGCTAGAACTTCGTAGGCACAAAACGAAACAACGGCGAACGATGGGGACTTTGGAAGCTTATTATTAATAATAAGAATAAGCTAGAGGGGTCCTTTAAAAGCAGATGGAGCGACTAGAGCCTAGTCACACTGGGCTCATTTCCTGGCTTTTTGGTTGCAAAAGTAGAAAAAAGAACAAGATACATATAATTCTGAATGTTGTCGTTTAAGATTCAGGAGATCAATTAGAGCAAAATAGCGTATATAATAATGTTACAGAACCCTAAGTGACCCCTAAATGCAGTACGCTCACCAAAGCTGCCACAAAGCCCATCAAATCTCATGTCCCCTAGGGATTTTCAGCTCGATTTTCAGTCGCTTGTCAAATAGGCCGCGTTCTGAGCCCAGTGTGACTAGGCTCTTACGGAAGCAGGTTGCATTGGTATTATAGGTAATACAGGTCATTTCCGACAATTCTTATTTATAATTCGGATTATGAGTCGTAAGAACAAAATATGACGATTAGCAATTAGCCCCCTCCCCATCACGGCCCTAAGTGTGGACCCAGCTCTGCACGACTGCAACTACACACCAGGAAGTCAGCCGTGATCTACATGATATGGTTCAAGTCTCTGCAACACATACTTGCAAACGATGACAGAATATGTCAATCAAGATTGGCAGTGATCTCGAACGTCACTCAAAAGTAAAACCAACCACCCACAAGTAATCTCGTGAAATTTTCGAAAATTACGAGTTTCACTTGCTCAATCAGCGTGAAATAACCACATATTATGCAGATATGTATTTACTTGTATATACCCGTAACAAAAATAAACAAAAGAAAAACAGAATAATAGCAAGACTAACAGAAGAAAAAGAAAAACAAGAGCTACGAGCTCAGATGATAAGAGTAGGTGGTACAATAAAGTGGAGAGAAGGTCACAACATTTCCGGCTGTTCAAAAATGAGGTTCGGACCAAGAAATCCGAAACTCATAACACTAGGTAAAGACCAAACACGAGGCATACTGAAATTCTGTTCATCATATGACTTCATCCATAGTATCGACCAAGCATATTTAACCAAACAGATTGAAACTTCCTGAAGTAGGCCTACTTGGTACTTGTACTTAAGTAACAAATAGAAGTACTTAAAACAACACTGGCGGTAAGCAACGAAACTAAACAAGACCAAACTTTTCGATGGGATCCCAAAAATTCAATATCTGATCCAGACAACTGGGTCTTGTCTTAGCCAGATCCAGTCTTCGCCAGACTCCTTGAACATTTTTACAATTAAAATTCAGAAACAGATTAAGGCCAAATAGCTAATCACCTGAGAAAACCAAGTTCAGATTTGGATTCAGCATGTGTGTTTACCCCTATAAGTCATATCTGTTTTGACGAAAACTTCCTGCCACTTCTGCCAATTTCCCGGTTCCGGCCGAACTCCAGAACTACTTGTCCGGCGAAAAAAGAAAGCTCAAAGACGAAATCAGGGTATCTTCTTTCACCAGTAATGAACATCTAATCAACTTCAAATAGAAATTTAGCTTATAACAAATTTTCCGATTCCAGCCGGATTCCGGTCGAACTATATGTCCGGGTAAAATACGATTGTCACACAGGGACTCAGCATCTCTTCTTACCCCTAAATCGCTTATCTAATCAACTAGAAATAAAACTTTGACTTCCAACAGTTTTCCGGTTTTGGCCGGATTCCGGACGAACTACATGTCCGGGTAGAAACTTGTTTTCACATAAGTGTTCAGCATGTCTTCTTGCCCTAAATCAAACATCTAATCAACTCCAAACAAAACTTTTAATTTTGACAAATTTTCCGGTTTGGGCCGGATTCCGGTCGAAATACTTGTCCGTCGAGAAAATAGTTCACCATCGTCTTCAGCATGTCTCCCTACCTCTAAATCGAACATTTAATCAACTTCAAATAAAACTTTTACTTTCAACAAACTTTCCGGTTTGGGCCGGATTCCTGGCGAAATAGTTGTCCATCGAGAAAATAGTTTGCACCATCGTCTTCAGCATGTCTTCCTACCCCTAAATCGAACATCTAATCAATTTCAAATAAAACTTTTACTTTCAACAAACTTTCCGGTTTGGGCCGGATTCCGGGCGAAATACTTGTCCGTCGAGAAAATAATTTACACCATCGTCTTCAGCATGTCTTCCTACCCCTAAATCGAACATCTAATCAACTTCAAATAAAACTTGTACTTTCGACAAACTTTCCGGTTTTGGCCGGATTCCGGGCGAACTATATGTCCGGGTAAAATACGATTGTCACACAGGGACTCAGCATCTCTTCTTACCCCTAAATCGCTTATCTAATCAACTAGAAATAAAACTTTGACTTCCAACAGTTTTCCGGTTTTGGCCGGATTCCGGACGAACTACATGTCCGGGTAGAAACTTGTTTTCACATAAGTGTTCAGCATGTCTTCTTGCCCTAAATCAAACATCTAATCAACTCCAAACAAAACTTTTAATTTTGACAAACTTTCCGGTTTGGGCCGGATTCCGGTCGAAATACTTGTCCGTCGAGAAAATAGTTCACCATCGTCTTCAGCATGTCTCCCTACCTCTAAATCGAACATTTATTCAACTTCAAATAAAACTTTTACTTTCAACAAACTTTCCGGTTTGGGCCGGATTCCTGGCGAAATAGTTGTCCATCGAGAAAATAGTTTTCACCATCGTCTTCAGCATGTCTTCCTACCCCTAAATCGAACATCTAATCAATTTCAAATAAAACTTTTACTTTCAACAAACTTTCCGGTTTGGGCCGGATTCCGGGCGAAATACTTGTCCGTCGAGAAAATAATTTACACCATCGTCTTCAGCATGTCTTCCTACCCCTAAATCGAACATCTAATCAACTTCAAATAAAACTTGTACTTTCGACAAACTTTCCGGTTTTGGCCGGATTCCGGGCGAACTACATGTCCGACGACAAAATGGTTTTCACCATCGTGTTCAGCATATCTTCTTACCCCATAATCGACTATCACATTAGCTGTTTCAAAATATTTTGTTTGTCCCTTAATTTGAATCCCCTCCCCCACCCCTAAATGTAGAGCTACAAAGCCCATCTACGAACTTGACTGGTCCGACGACCCAACGAACCCTCACACCAAGTTTCATCAAAATATCTCATTCCCTTCGAGAGTTATCGTGCTTACAGACGGACGGACAGACGGACGGACGGACGGACGGACAGACGGACAACTTTTGCGATGTCATAGGTATCCCTCCACTTACGTTTTGGGATCCCAAAAAAGGAACTTGAGCACTAGAAGTTATTGAAGCAAACATTGGCTGTCATGAAACGCCATTCGTAATTAAACCAACCGCATATAAGAATCCCACATCTTTCCGAAAACTGCGAATATCACTGACTTAATCACCGTGAAATAAACAGACATAGATACGAAACCAGCATAAGATCACCTTCAAACACCTTCGTCATCGTAAGACCTCGAGTGTCATGAAACAACATACGTAATTAAACGAACCAACTTCTGACAAACCCTTTTAGTACAGAAACGAACTTAACACCATCTTGCAGAGAAGAAAAAACTGAACAACATATCCAAAGTTGCATATCCTGGCTAGACGCAAAATAAGCGTTTTTTTCGCTTTAGTGCCTTTTTTTCCGTTTTTCGAAAAAAAATTAGAATTTCTGTGCTCGGTCGTTATTCTGGAACTGACGTATGGTTCTTAGGAAAAATGCCAAGCTGAAACCAAAACCAAGATCAGATTTGGCATACCAAGCACCAGAAAAAAGCTAATGTAATTTTTTCCACCTATTTCGCAAAAAAGTGCAATTTTCTATATGGCCCGATTTTCTTGAATGAAAGTACGATCTTGGCATAGAATCACGAGCTGAGACCGAAAATGAAATCAAATTGGGTGTCTACTGTACTTGAAAAAAGTTTCATAACTATAAATATGTGATCTTTGCGATTCTTTCGTATTAGCAAGAACGAATCAAATTGCTTCTCAATGCTCAGTATTTACAAAAAATACAACATATCCAAAGTTATAGATCCTGAGTCGACGCAAAATAAGCCCTTTTTGGCTCTTAGTACTACTTTATACGTTTTAAAAACAAAAGTTACAATTTTCGCGGTCGTCCATTTTCTTTTGGGGGCTGAAGTTCGATCTGATGCAGAATTAAAAGCTGAGACTTAAAAAGAGGTCAGACTTGGTGTATCTTGCACCAGAATAAAACATTAAATATGCGCCTTTATTCTTTTGGTAAAGACAGTTTAGTCAGCATTTATTTTCTATCAAAATGATCGATTGTTGGAAAAAACAAAATATCTATATCTGAGCTGTTCATTAATACGAACCTTCTTAAAGACCAAATAATGTATCCTATGAAGAAGACGCCAAGTAAGACAATGCAGTCGGATAGAAAATTAATTCTAATCAATCAAAGTAATAGTATTTTTTTCTTCGCCATCTGCCCTGAAAGGTACCCCTACACTGAAGTGTATTCGATATTTCTGCAATATCGTCATCTACTAACTTATGCGAGCAAACGTATTCCCATGATTAATCCACTGTTTATGACATAATTTGTGTACAAACATTTTACGCATTGTGCACCACAAATCAGATGATTCGATATCCCGCGATTCGAAATCGGAAATCCTTCGATCCGAAAGTCTTGCAGAATTTCAACAAGTCGTCGGCTCTTTACTCTAGCCTTGACATCCTCTGGCTTTCCTTCTGATACCCAAGCCTAGGTTGGATTGGAACACAGCAATCCCTTCTGGCCGGGAATCAACCAGGAAATAGTTTACTTTTTTCCTCTCAATGATTTATCTTCCAGCTATTGACGACACATCTATTTACTATGTTATGCTTTCTATCTTAAACCAGAAAAGCCTACATGTATTTACTGTCAATGTAACCTTTGACCAACCCCTGTGGTGGAAAGTCACGAAAATGGTCGAAGCAGCTTCACCAGGAAGTGGGCTTTCAGAGTTCGTCCTGAAACCTGGAGGACTCCATACTACGGTGAGCTTATTCGGAGCAATGAGATACATCCTGGAGGAGTCAGGACTCGGAGATGGAGTCAGTCAGCAGATGTCCGGACTTGAGATGTTCGGAGATGGAGTCAGGACTCGGAGATGTCTCTCACCTCTCAGCGGAAAAGCTATCGCCAGAACCAATCCCCTACGTGGCCATGTAGCCTACTGATTGACATTCTGCTTTCCAGAACTACAATAACCCTGACACTTAAAAGCTTGTACACCAAGCCTATGAATAAGGAAGTAAATGTTGAGGATGTAGAAGGTAATCATTCATTAGAAAAAATACAGGCATTGATCAGGACTGCTCCAGTAGCGGATGTCAATGCTGTGGTTCCAGTACCTGAGATGCTTCCATACTACGAAACTTCATAAAAAGTGAACGAACTGGATCATGCGAAGTCAAGACTTCTGGTTAAGCGTCGAAAGGAGGAGACCTGAATAAGCTCCAAAGACAAGACTTCGAAAAAAGTGACAAAGACAAGGTCGTTTGCTCACCCAGAACAGTCACCACCAACGGTTGATGTAGAAAACAGCAGAGCTACCGATTTTTTTTTGTTTCAAGTTTAGGTATGAACCGGGGTGAAAATCGAGGAAATGGGGATGGAAGAATCAAGGTGACTTCTTGTACCCGTCAGCAAATGACCTTCCACAAGCTCCGCACATGCTCTTAAAATTCGTTAAGTGCTCGTGTCGACTGCAGTAGTGTAATTCAGACAGAAGTAGCCGCCTTAAAAAACAATTTAGTTTCGACTCTCGCATGCAGAACCTGCAACTCCTGCAAGGGGGACAATTTGTTCCAGCTCTACAAAATTAACAACTACTATGATACAAAAAAAACAAAAGCTTAGTTGGTAGCCTAATCCATTGCAAAGGACGAAGCTGTGAACACTATAGTCAACACTAGTTACAATTTGATTATCTCTTTTGAAAATCATTTGTAAGGTGTAAGCTACGAAGGGTGTTAAGCAAGATTTCGAAGATTGACCTTGAAAACTAGTTTGGTTCGTAATTGACTTTTCTAAATAATTTTCTTGTTTTACTAAAACTCGTAGAGATCACATGCTGATGATTATGAAACTTCTTTCTGGTACACTAGAGACACAGTTTGATCCCATTTTCGGTAACTGCTCGGGATTCTGTGTCAAGATCGCACTTTCGTTCAAGAAAATCGGACCAGTACCAAAATTTGTAATTTTTTGCAAAATGGGTTGAAAAAAGGGTATTAACTTTTTTCTGGTGCTTTATACGCCAAATCTGACTTCATTTTCGGTTTCAGCTTGTCATTTTGCATTAGAATCGTACTTCAGTTCAAGAATAACGGACAACCATGAAAATTTTATATTTTTTTCTAAATACCTGAAAAATGGCATTAAAAGCCAAAAAACGCTTATTTTGCGTGGAGTCAGGTTATGCAACTTTGGATATGTCAAATCAAATCAAATCATTTAATGTAAACAAGATACAGTCTCTCATAGGCATAGCCCAAATATGGTATCTTTTAGTCAAACAGTTAATACAAGAAAGATTTGTCAACGAGAAAAACAAAAAGAATAGGATAAAACGCACAAGTTACGAATTGTTAAAAGTACGAACAAAACTCGGTACAAAGCTTCGAGAATAACGCTGTGACCTGAAGTAAACCGGTTTCAGTTTTGGAACTTTCGCAGCCACCTCTCTGGGGAGTCGGGATCTGAGGGGGACAAAGGGGGGCGGGAGGAAGTTCTTGTAGATGGGGTGGAGGAGGAGGGTTGAGCCAAATTTTAGGCACAGTTTCTCTAGACGGGCAAAAAGGGGGTCAAGTTTGTATTCTTTTAGATAAAAAGAGTAAGGCAGTGGGGAACCTCCGTAGATGATTTGTAGAGACCTCTTCTGAACCCGTTCAATTTTATCACTTTCTTCTTTTGTAAGAGCGAAATGCCAAACAGGACATGCATATTCTACTAGTGGGCGGATGAACATGCAGAAAATTAATTTTAGTTTATCCTTAGGAACCCGGAATTTCTTTAGAGTCTTCAGCATTTGGATAGCACCATTTGCCTTTTTTACAATCAATCTTGTGTTTTCATGCCAAGTTAGATCAGAAGAGATCACTACCCCAAGCAGGGTAGTGCTGTTACTGAGGAGGTTTGGGTCTATAGGTGGTTCGAATTCAGGTAGGCTTTTCTTGAGAAATGAAAATGTCATTACTGAAGATTTATCTTTATTTACGATTTTGAAGATTTATCTTTATTTATGTTCTTCAGCTTTTATTCTCTACAAGATGGTGTAAAAATCATTTCTGTTGCAATTTGTTTCGGGTCAAACCTCCATTTGCCTGTTCTGTTTTCTCATTCTATTTCAGGTACCAACGAAAACCTTATCGGAAAAGTCTTGTCGGCAAATCGAGGTCCTTATTTAGTTTGTTGGTCACTTGTTGAGAAAATTCTTCTCGGTAAATGGGAGACACCGACAAACCCTTTTCTCGTTCCGTTTCTGGTATCGACTGACAGGTATAAACTGACGAGAAAAAAAAAATACAGAAAACTGGAAATCAAAGATGAATGATCTTCCATCAGAAGACAAACAAATATTTTCTAAGTCCCAGTTACTGCTTAGTTCTCTTTCTGTTTTTTCATCTTTTTATATCGTTCTGACCCTCTTAGAGGGTTAAAAAAATAACAGTATCAATAATCATAATAATAAGTCACATTTCTGTTGTAACCAAAGTCAAAGACAGGATTAAAAAAAAAAAAACATTGTCATTGTCAGCGCTGATATCACAAAAAAGGTACTAAGTAACAATTTCGGTTAGCGATGCAAAAAGTCGACTGTGATCTGAAACGCGCGCCCAGCCACACATCACCAACCGCTAGCATTTTCCAAAATATTATGAATTTCAGTTGCTTAATCACCGTGAAATAACCAGATATGGGTTCGAAATTGATATACCCATCACCTTCAGTACCCAGTAGAGCGTAACTAGTCAATTTTTCGACAATGCCTCAATTTCAAACGCTGAAATTACAGACAACCCAACCCAGGGAAGGTAAGGGGTAGCTGACACAAATACCCTAATTATAATCAGTCAATTCAGGCCAAACAGAGCCTTTCTGATACAAAGCAAATCGGTCGAAAAATCCCTTTTATAACAACAGCATATCTCGAATTCGTGTAGGGAAATAAATGCACTAATACCAGGGTGGGGGCTTTAAGATTCCTCAACCACTGACACTTATTCTTTTATAGCCCAGTAATCTTCGAATACGAATACCAACATTAGGAATTTACCAGTCAGTATCCAGCCCTTTCAAAATACCATACAAAGGCTAAACTCCATCACTGCTGATTCTTTTCACATCCCAAACCGTGTATTATGGAACCACAGACAAACATCCGTAATCTTATTCAAATGGCCCATTGTGGGTCTAAAACATACAATTACCATCTTACGCAGTGTCATACATCTACACTTGAGCCTACATGTAAAGGGAACAAGTGGCATAAAACAGGAATACTTATGCGGTGGTATGCACGAGTGCTGCTTCACACATTTTATACAAGACATGAGATCATGTAATGAGATTTTTTCCTCACTGATCTTACAAGGATAACAGCGCCATCTAATTTACATAATACTCATTTGTGTCACCTTCATAAGACTTTAGTATGATTAGCTGCAATGGTTCGACGGAAATAGCGGAATAGCCTGGCGTCTCATTGCGGTGCTATTGGTATACAGTTAATACAGTAGAGGTATGATTCTATGAAGCCTTCTCTAAATTCTATGTCTACATAGTTTGTTTTTTGCCTCTAAAACAGTCAAACGAGAATGATGAATTAAAAACGTATTATCTGCATCTGCTTAGAGATAAGCATTTCGGCTATTTTACTATATTATTGTGATCCCAAAACGTAAGTGGAGGGATACCTATGACATCGCAAAAGTTGTCCGTCTGTGAGCACGATAAATCTCGAAGGGAATGAGATATTTTAATGAAACTTGGTTTGAGGATCATTTGTGTCAAGGGAAAGGTCGAGTTCGTAGATGGGCTCTGTAGCCCGGCATTTAGGGGTGGGGGAGGCGGTTAAACAGCTAATGATATAGTATATTAAGGGGTAAGAAGACACGCTGAACACGATTATGGAGACAACTTTCTGGTCGCACAAGTAGTTCGCCCGGCATCCGGACAAAACCAGAAAGTTTGTTTCGTTTCGTCAGAATAGATTTGACTTATAGGGGAAAACACACATGCTGAATCCCTATCTGAACTTGGTTTTCTCAGATGACTAGCTATTTGGCCTTAATCTGTCTCTACATTTTAATAGTAGAAATGTTCAAGGAGTCTGGCGAAGACTGGATCTGGCGAAGACAAGACCCAATTTTATTGTCTGGATCAAATGTTGAACTTTTGGGATCCCATTGAAACCTTTGGTCTTGTTAAATTAGGCGTTGAGCTTTTAGCTTGTCCCACGACATGAAGACTGAAATCAGATTAATTTGGTTTTGTATGATGTATTTTCTTTCTTTTATTTTTTTTTTGGGGGGGGGGGGATTCCTTGGATGGTCGCGGAAGTAATTGAACACTGTTGCAATTCTTCCGGCACCTTAATTTTGACGTTAGAGGATAAATTAATTTTCATGACTTAATTTTACTGTAGGCCTATATATGAATTTCTCATATTCTCCGGCACCGTCCGAAGTAAGGCGGCGTTCAAAGCTGACGTGCTCACGACACGGAGAGGCGGGCCCGATTTTTTACACCACTTACTTTAACCAGGAACTATACCACACAGAACATTAGAAATCACCAGGGCACCATGCTGAAAAGTATGTTGACGCAACATCCCCTGACCCTCGCCCTGACCGTCACTCCGCATCGCTCTTGTTTTGTGGAAGATAAAGATTGGTATGTCTTGTATTCTCTTGACTGTCTTGATCAATTATCATTTATCAGTAGCCTAGACAACGAGCAGGTCCGTGTCCAGGAATTTATTTCGGGGAGTGGGGGGGGGGGGGTCGGGAGAAATACATAGATCAGAGGTTAAAGCCTATAAAAAAAACGATTATTCATATGTTGTTATTTTTGTTGGGGGGGGGGGGGCGAATTCCCTAGTTCTCCCTTCGGATACGGCCTCGACAACGAGACACCACAGTCTCATCTTTACAAATTTCACTTTTGTTTCCTGCGAGTTATGATTCAACCATAAACAAAACAAAGTTAGAACTGCTTGAATGAAGCGGTCTTGGCCGAGTGGTTAAGGCGTCTGACTCGAAATCAGATTCCCTCTGGGAGCGTAGGTTCGAATCCTACAGGCCGCGATTTTGCTT
Organism: Branchinecta lynchi; assembly: GCA_023053575.1. Lineage (NCBI taxonomy): Eukaryota > Metazoa > Arthropoda > Branchiopoda > Anostraca > Branchinectidae > Branchinecta > Branchinecta lynchi. The sequence continues at coordinate 12,697,256 of JAKZAP010000002.1, forward strand.
TTCCTACTTTTGAAAGAGAGACTACCTCGGCTAAATGACCTCACAGAGTAGAAGTGTTGTGAAAGAGAGACTACTTCAGCCAAATGACATCACAAAGCAGAAATGCTGGCGGGACTATGACCCAGTCAAACGAAGAACCATCAAACTTCAGTCGCGATACCTCTATTACTTCATCAAGATTTGCAAGACCAGTTCCTAGACCTATTTTCCTCTTTCAACATTAGCCTAAATAACTGGAGGAGGTGGCGCTGTAGCCTACCAGCTGTGGCCCTGACCACAGTCGAACGACAAAAAATGGTTCTACAGCCGCGATAATCATTAGCCCAATCAGATCAGCTCTTACAACAAACCAGGGCGCTGCATTTTTTTTTAAATATACAAAGCGGAAAAATCTGCTAGGATGTTTACGCTTACGCTGAAGAAGTACTCATGGAGCTGCAGCCGCAATAATCAAAAGCCATCTTGATCAACTCATTATATAGTCCATAATTACTGCCGAATTGTATATATTTATTTTAACGTATTAGTGCAAAAATGACTACATATTATATTAAACACTAAAAAAATATTTGCTTATTCAGTCCGCTTCCTTTTCTGAAAATAAAACTGAACTGAAACTGAATTGAACGATAAACCTGCAGTATCGATTATCCCAATACAATCTAGATTAGCATCGGTCCGAATGTTCGTGTTTCAGAAATTCAACTGCTTTCCGAAGATCGTAACCGACAGTGAATGAATGAATGAATCTTTTAATTAACCCATTTCTACAAAATAGAAATAGTGGAGTACATAAAGAAAAGAAAGAAACACAACTTAAATTAGGATACAAATTTACACTTCGAACAGATTACACTTCAAACAAACGGACAAGACCGTGATGCGGTCTTATTGAGTACGATACTTATTTGCTTTACTGAGTACAACTTTGTTGTCCCTGAGCAACCTCACCCATGCAATCTTAGAGTATGGCTTTATTGAGTACGACTTTTAAAACCAATTTCTATTTTATTGTTTTATGTACTCATCCCATTCAATATTCAAAGACCCTCACTCATCAAAACGATAAATCGCGGTTGGAACCTTTTTTCATTTTATTAGAAATACCCATTTTATAACATGGGTCTACAAGCTTCAATGACCCACCTATAGGGGTACAGGTGTTAAAACCCAGCTACTTCTTGGTCAGTCAAAGTGGTTTACGATCAGGGCTTGCGATCTTTATGATAGCTTTATTGACCTACAAAAAAAAGAAAAAAGGTCTGCTTGCATCTGAATCGTCGTTTTCGATTCATATTGACTGGCAAAGCCAATAAGAGCTTGCGACGTTTATGGTAGCTGTTATAGACCTCCGAAACTTTAAAAAAAGTCAAAAGGTTCTACCTGTTCTGTAATCATCGTTTCCGGTTCGTCTGGAACGGTCAATTCAATTACTTACTATCTATTTTTCTGTGATGCAGGTACCATACACATACGTAGCTATTACTTCACCAATGGACGATCAAAGACAAAGCAAAAGTAGATTTTTGCCGTCAACCCTCTTCTAAACCCTTCAGGAACATAGTCACACCTGTGTTAAAATTCCAGCCCCGTTTCTTCAGCTTTACCAGATTACCTCTAGGCTAAGCCTCTAACTTGATATAAGTTACAAGCGACTGACTGATATTAGCTTGTTGCTATTGTTTCGGCTTACATGTAAAAAAGCGAAACCAAAGACTATGTCATGCAAAAACAGTGTCAGGGCAAAACACGGCGACAGTCAAAATCACGAAAGCAAAAACCGCGCAATGCAAAAAAACAGCGATAGCGTCAAGGAAGCAAAAACCGCGGCACGCAACAAAAGCGACAGGGCAAAATCGCGAAAGCACAGGGACACGGCGATGGTTAAAACAGCGACAGAGCAAAAAAGTTGATTGACTGAAAAGAAAAAGTTCGCGAACACTGAAAACCATTCGCAAACCGACAAGGAGGTAGCCTACAGAAGATGCGCGAGAAGTTGACATATAATAATTATATACTACAATCATTCACCTGTCTAGCAGGAGGGTGAAAAAGCTTACATTGCTTCGTACTCCTTCGAAGAACACCTTACTGGGTAATGCTTTACGAGCGCATGCAATTCCCTGTGGCTAAAGCAGTTTCTAAATGAGGCATAAGAGTGATTAGCCTTTAAGTCTTCCATAGAGTAGCGCATGCGTACCAAAGGTCATAAATTACGGTTGCGTCGACGCATCGCTGGCAGACAAAGGCGTGCCACGATATAAACTTGAACCATTTCTCATGTCAAAATCACAATAAAAGCACAAGTGCTTAATGTCTGCAAGCAATTTTTAGACATTGAAATTTACTGGTAATGACTTTTCGCTTCAAACAATAATTCAACCACAGAAGAACTTTGTCAACAACACCTGTAGGCTTACCAAGAACAAAGGAAACAGTAAAGGCAAATGCCAACCTAAGACTGACGACAAAAAGAAAACAGAAGACTTTGAATATTCAATTATCCATTAAGGCATTTTGATTGAAGGTTTGTTATTCTACCTATATTCTAACCAAATACTTTCCGTTGTCCTTGACGTTCTAAAGCCTGACCAGGACCGTTGCCAAGAAGGGCCGAAATATCGCTTCCAACCTTTGTCTGAATGAATGTATGTATATGATATGATATTATATTTGTTACCCTAAAGGCCCAAGGGTCATGGCAATACAACGAGATTCCTTGCCAAAAAGGATCGAAACATCGCTGGATAAATCTTAGCTGACTTATTCGTTCAGAGTAACACGCAGTAGACGTTCCCTTTCTAGGCATGGGCGAACTGTTTCACAGATTAAACTAGATCTGCGTTGCTTGGGCAACGTGAAGTGTTGCAGCAGGCCGAGGCGAGGCGAGAACTTTGGTTCGGCCTCGCCGACTAAAGTGTTGCGAGAGTAAGGATGTTTCGACATGGTAGAAAATAAACACGAACAATGCAAGACAAGAAACTCGCCATAGCTGAGCTAGCTCAAATCAACATTCTCGTTAGATTTATTGATCAAAAGGGTGGAATTCCAACGAAGTCGATGTCTTCTGCAAACTCACGGTCAACCGTCACAACCTTTCAAAGAGGGTCACCAAAAAACCTATGCAAAGACCAGCAAAAGCTACGGAATTTCCCTCAAATTTCACGCCTATTCTGGCGGCAAAATCGGTAACCATCCCAAGACGACTCAACGGCGAAAAAGAACGACGCTCAATCGTAGATGAATAGGGCACGCAACGCCTGTCTGATTACTACTTTCCTGCTCAACCATAAAGTCAATCTAACTTTGACAGTTTGCATCGGTTGGGTAGGACAAACATAGAAAGACTAACAAAGAGCTTTTTCGGGTTGACATTCATCCATGCAAGACTGGCTTAATGTCGGTGCAGGAGGAGTCCGCAGATGACGACTGAAAATCATGTATGATCCCAGTTTCTTTTTGATCTCTTCTGAAGCGCGGTTCATAGTGAGATGGCACATTTCGTGCGAGTTAACACTGGATCTCTTCGAATTCGTCTGAAATAATTCCGGCAATACCGTTTGGAATTTCATCATGTCGTGCTTTTTTTCTACATTCTATTCTACATGATGAACCAAGCATAAAACGAAGCACCAGAGTTGTGGCTATGTAGACATTTTTATTAGCGATGATTTTTTTTGCCAGATTTTTTCTTTTCTTTGATCTATTCTGTTGGTCTTCCATCATACACCATGCGATCGAAAGCTTAGTGGATCATTCGTTTTCATAACTAGAAATATCGTGAAATACGACTATATGACGCGGTTAGTATTGAGAAGGCCTTAGAATTCCTCCGCCGTCCTCTAAGAAATAGGGATACACTTCCTTTGTGCTGACAGATGAAACATCCTCCTCCTTCTGGCCTCCCTCCCTCTTCAACACAACCTCAAACTTGAACGAAAAGGCTAACCGTGTGGAAGCCGCTGGTGGAAGTGAATTTGGTATCCAGACTCATAGACAGATCCAATGAGATTAATTTACTCCAGAGCCAAAAAAAACGAAAATAAAAAAGAAACGAAAAAGAAACAACAAAGAAAAGAAAATACGACCTTCCACAGGCACTTGTCCCTATATACTAGGTATACTCTGAGGAACCTCACCAACGGTTGAACATTTCTCGGAGACCTCTGCCTCATAACGCTACACATCCATGCTTCATCCGGCAACCTCCAATGTCCTTGAGGTATGTTTAATTCGAATTCATTTAAGCTTTCATATTCAAACACTAAACGCTTTGGTTTAGTTTATCAATCATGCTACCACACATCAGACAAGATTAAGGACAGATGTAAAAGCATTTCTGGTGCAACATATATCTCGTTGATATAATTACATAGCACCAACGAAACGAATGACAATTATATATGTATATAAAGGAAATGAAGATCATTTGATCAGAAGATATTTCTCCTCCTCTTTAGTAAGGACCTTAGAAATAAAATACTGCAGTTTATAATCTGATGAAAGAAAACCGATCCCTTCTTCTTCCGTCCCTTCCCCTGTGTAATAGTACTGAATTAATTCCTGTAATCAGTTACTTCAGACCGAGAGTTTCAATGCGTGGTCACAAATGAATCAGCAGAACGTCTAGCCAGCCGACAGCATTTTCTATGAAGCCATCCATGTCAGGTCCTTCTTTATATTCTAATTCCGACCGACTGGCCAGCGCTGATCCCCCTGACTGGCTCTCAAAAGATGACCAAACTGCTCACAATCTCTTCGACGTCTTTCACCTGCTTCCGTGCATCATCACAGCATGCAAGATTTGATCTCTCGCTCGCATTGTGTCCAGGTTTCTTTGGCCACTAAAGGCAAAGTAAGCACAAAGGGTTGTAGGTCGTTCTTGCACGTGCATTGACACCGACCTCAGGTAATGATATAGCAGCTGCAAGTGGCCAGACCATTGAGACCTCAGCCCGAACTGTCCCAGCACCTGCTAGCCTTAAGGTACGGGTGAAACCTCATCTTTGCGACTATTATTCAAAAGAAACGTATAATGCAACCCTCTTTCCGACGCAAGAACGATGCACCACCTGCCCGACTTGATTTCCGAATCAGATGTAACAATGGCTACCACCTCAAAGCCGACTTTTCTGCAGGTACTTCGTCAGTGCATCAGGGTCGGTGTAGTGCGATCAAAGGACAAAGATGGTTTTCCTACCGTGCATATCAATGGTCTATCAGACGAATCTGTTTCCCAGCCAAGTCTGCCGCAAATATCACCTTGTAAGTTACAGGGGATGGTTCCCAAAAGCACCACGACCTTATTGCCCACTCTCACAATCCCTACGATTCAGAATGCTCAAGACCAAAATGCCCCTCCTTTCAAAATGCCCAGGACTCAAAATGTCCACAAGTGAGGTCGAACCCCCCGATCTCGAAATCATCCAAAATATATGCCCACAGGGAAGGTTACAAGCGTGCTAGTTCAAAGTGCTAACGGCTCAAACTGTCCACAGGAAAGGCCAAAATCTTCGCGGGAAAACGGACAATCAGATTGTAAGGGACAGCCTTAAATTTCTCTTCTTTTTCTTTTTCTCTATTTTCTTCTTTACTCCGTTTTGTTCTGATTGAAAAATACGGGCAAGAAATATTTTACTAATACTTACAATTAATACTACCTGATTAACACGGGAAAGCTATTCAGTTTGAATGTTCAGAATTCGGCAGCGGCTAAAAATTTCAGGATCAGAATTCATGTTGCATTTCGGGACCTCAAAACGTTACTGACAAGATGTTAGTTTGTCTGTCTATTAGGAAGATAACACTCAGATAGGTTTACATATGTTGATCAGGCTTGATGTGTAAGGCCTTTGGTCATAGTACAGATGCAGTTCATTGTCTACCAACGATACATTCACCATGGTTCACTACGGGCTGAACACCTCAAATAACTGAGTCGTGGTCGTTCTGAACCGTGGGCATTTTGAGTCCTAGGGGAGTCGTAGGCAATTTGAATGGTGGACATTTTGAACCGTGTGCGACGCGCCCCCCTGATGTTGTCGGCCAGTCGAAACGTCGACCATGAGATGCTGGAAAATCGAATATTTTTCTTACAACAGGCGACTTTTCTGGAAATACCTCGGTAAAAACGAAAAGCCAGCGGCAAATACCTTGTCCCCCCCCCTCCTCCGACAAAAACAAACAACAACAACAGACATCTCGGCTAGTAACGACTCTGGTCCCTCGACTATGTCTGGCAAACCACAAGTCAGCCTTCCTGACTCTGAAAAAGCAATGGTCGTAAACTAATCCGAGAACTAATCAAAGACTATCTTAATGAGTAGTTCAGTATGCAAGAGTACTGTACAGTTTGGATTTCTGCAAGCTTGGACAAGTCCTCAAAGGATGAACTGCGATGCCAAATGGTTCGGCGTGTTTGTCCGGTATGTTTTTACCTGTCTCAACATGTCCGCGTCTACCTGATAAGGGTGACTAAGAAGTTCCTGTTTTCTTTCAAAGTACAAAAGGCACGAGGATATGACGACAACTGACTCATCGAAGGTCTTGATGTCTGTTTTGCTCAGGCAATATAAAGAGAAGACAACCTTAAAAAAGATTTGTGAGTTATGTAATTATCAGCTGAAGATAATATAAGAACGTTTAAGCGGGTGTCGTTCACCCCAGCTTTTCTGTGAAACGTCCCCACCAAATTTTTGTTTACATCGGAAATGTTTAAACTTGAATGATTGCAGTTCTTAACAATTTTAATAAAAAAGAATTTAAGAGTGAAATATGTAGAGGTTATGTCTTTATGGAGCAACTCCTAGGGTTGTACACTCTTCTGGTTTAAAAACGCCTTAAAGTTTAACTGAAAAGTCAGCCTTATTTTTATGTCTAATATTCGAGTACACTGAAATATTTTGACATCTAAGGGATTTGTATTTTCTGCTTACACGAGGCTCCAGTAACAACGTTCAGAATGTGCGCTGCTCGCACGACAACCCAAAATTCATCAAGACGCAGAGAATTTGAATATAAAGAAAAGCCTGCATTTCCAGAATTAAAGACGCTAAGCCCAGAAAATCCACGGCTGGAGAAAGTAGGAAAATGATGTTAAGATACGTCTCGCAACGCATCTGCAATTATTTGTTTATTTTACGGCTACCAGCTACCTTTGTAGTTGGTAGATATTTAAAGCATAGAGGTACAGGCACATAGAGGTACCACAAATCCGAAAGAATAAGTTCATTTGATGAAATCGATTATCAGCGGACAGCGGACAAACGGAGTAACGCATTTTTATTGGGTTTTCAGGGCCAATTTAAGTGAATAAGTGATGTGCAACTAGACTGTCGGACGTCAGTCCTCTTCGGTTAGTCTTTAAGTTTTCTTGCCTAAGAGAGGGTTGGTGAGTGATAATATGTATTCCAATGTGTCAACACGCTCAAACCCTATAATATTGGCGGTACGGTAGGTGGATAAATGGTTAGCGCTCAAACCCCATCCACCCCATCTAGCAGAACTTGAAAAACACGACTGTCCATTGTCTCAACATGACCATTTTTTTACTTTCCATCTGGAAAGAAGATTTTTTAGACCCCATTAATCCTTTTTTCTGTTATTTGTTTGTTTGTTTTTATCCTGTGCATTTACTGCGTTACTGAAGTTTCTCTTTTATTTTGTTTTGTGCTGTGCCATTTATCTTTTCTTCTCTAGTTTGTTAATAAAATTCAATGGTCATCATTATCATCACATCATCTATTCGGATTGGCCGTCGATCTTAGTGGTATTCTCACATCATAATCACTACTTATCGTTAAGGTGTGAAAGTAATGGATGGAGTGCGGCTGTGGGTGCTGATCGCACAGTGGATAGACGCAAGTATTTAGTCAATCTCACAAAAGTCTTATGTAATTATTATTAGGAGGCTGCTTCTTCTGCTCCGTCTTCATGGTTCCATATTTTCACGAACGGTCAACCCCCTTGGCCGAATGAATTTTAATACGCAACTGAGCCAAATAGTGTAGCAAAGAACTGACGAGATCATCAAAACAAGAGGCCATAAAAACAAGACCGAAGGTTTCGATGGGATCCAAAAACCTAATATTTGATCCAGACACTTGGGTCTTATCTTCGCCGGAATCCTTGAACAGTTTTACTATTGAATTTGGAAACAGATTAATTTAGCAAATAGCTAGTCATCTGAGACAACCAAGTTCAGATATACCTCTATAAGTCATATCTATTTTGACGATATTGATCGACCCTTCCGGCTTTACTTCTTCCAAATTTCCGCTTTCGGCCGAATTCCAAGCGAACTACTTGTCCAGCAAAAAAAAAGAAAGTTCATAAACGAATTCAGCGTATCTCCTTATCCCTTTAAAGAACATCTAATCAACTTCACATACAACTTTAACTTATAATAAATTTTCCGGTTTCAGCCGGATTCCGGACGAACTACATGACTGGGTAAAAAATGATTATCAAATAGGAATTCAATGTCTCTTCTTTCTTACCCCTACATCTGTCATCTAATCAACTTGAAGTAAATTTTTTGCTTTTAACAGATTTTCCGATTTTGTCAGGATTCCGGGGGTACTAGTTGTCCAGGTAGAAAATAATTTTCGCATAAGTGTTCAGCATGTCTTCTTGTCCCTAAATCGAACATCTAATCAACTTCAAATAAAGCTTCTGCTTTTAACAAATTTTCCAGTTTTCGCCGGATTCCGGACGAACTACTCGTCCGGCGAGAAAATGGTTTTCATCATCGTGTTCGGCATGTCTTCTTGCCCCTTAATCGACTACCACACTAGTTGTTTATAAATATTTTGTCTGCCCTTAATTTGAACCCCCTTCACCACCCCTAAATGCAGGGCTACAGAGCCGAACTACGAACTCGACCTTAACCTTGACCCAAAGAACCCTCACACCAAGTTTCATCAAAATCTCTCATTCCCTTCGAGCGTTATCATGCTCAAAGACGGACGGACAGACTTTAGTGATGTCATAGGTATATCCCTCCACTTACGTTTTGGGATCCCAAAAACAGAATAATGAGGCCCAAAATTGGTAATATGCGGAAACTTCAGTGTCCTGATCAAACGACGAGACCATTTGAGAAAGCAAATTGAGTTTCGACTGCCCCTTTCCAAATTGAACAAATTAAATTACTATAAAATCAGTGTTTTTGAACGTCAACCATTCGCCCTTATTTCTGTGCATATTTATTTCGTTTAAAATCCGACTGCCAATACCGTGGTAGACTGCCGCAGTGCCATCTAGCATCCAAAAAGCAAAGGGGGCCCTTTTGCCGAAAGTGGCATCTACTGAGCTCCCATCTATTCACGGACATCCTCAGCGCAGATGTAAACAAGACTAAAGTTTCGATGGGAACACAAAGAAGACAGTTTGTTGGAGTTCCTGAACAATCGAGTCTAACAGAATTCGTTAGGTGATAGTTATTACTGAAAAGAATATCAGACAGTTGGGTTCATTTGTAAACTTGCGACTTCAAGCAGATTCTGACCGGACTGTCCATCCCTCGCCTATACTACAACGGCCAGATTATGGCATCCAAACAATTGGTAGCGTTTCGTATTTCTTTGCTGGCCATACCAAGCATCCAGTTTCAGAAGCATTCATACATTCGAAAACAAACAGTAAGCTCGGACGGAGGATTGAATTTTCATTCGTTACAACAAAAGAAAGCTAAAAACACATGATTCTTCGGGTAAGCAGGAGGTCAGGAGCTGAAAACATTGCAGGAATAGCACATCAGCAGGAATTGAATAGTTAGCAGTTACAAATAAAGAAATAGTGTGGTATGTAATATATTTTATTTACAGACCTTCGAAGCTTTGGAACAGAGTTGGTAAAGGTATTAAGGAATTAGGTAATTTGATAATAATAAATAAATATCCCTTATGTTATTTTTATGCAGTACGTTTGTAGCTATTGTTGGTTGTGCTTGTTGTTTTGGGGTAACACAAGATCGTTTTTTTTGTATTGTTTTTTTGTTGGTTTCGTTACATGGTCTCATTCTCCATATTATCTCTTATTTTTTTCTTTTTCTTCTACAAGTTAGCACACCCTCGCAAGCTCCACTTTTGTTGTGCTACTGATTAAAAAATGTTTAATTTCAATACAGCTGTAGTACTACTACTACTACAACAGACATTGGACTTACTTGGTTTACTTACTTATTTATTATTAAATTTGGCGTTAAGCTTTTGTTTTACTTCCAAGGGGTAGCGATCATAAAAACAAAAAAACAAAAATTCCAGTAAATCTAAGTTCGAAGATTGAGAGAGGTCATTCCCACTTTCGATGCTGATCACAGATACGAAGACTTAACAATAATTTCTTGATTAAAAAATGGAATAGAAATTTATGCAGCAGATGCAAGATAAGTCCACAAACAGTCGGAGTTTCGCAGTCGGATGCGAATTTCATCATTCGCTCCGAAAGTTTGGCGCGATGTAGTGGCAGGAATTTCAGAGGGGTTGCTCACTCGCTGGGCACCAGTGTACACCCTCCCTGGGCACCGGCGCGCACTAGGCACCACTGTACAACCATTTTGGGAGTGAGCAACCCCTCGGGAATTTCGCATTCGTGGTTTCGCATATGAAATCTTTTCGGACTACGCGTGCACGTGGCTTTAATCTCCACAAATAGGAATCCTACCAGAACTGAATTTTATTCTTATGTCAAAGGACGTCTAGTAAGTAAGCAATTAAGAAATATAATTGTGACCCACCATTTTCAAAAGCGGAGTATATAAAAGAAAAGAAAGAATACCTACGAAAAAAAAAAAAAAAAAAAAACAATTTTCAATCTTTGACCAGGAAACAGTGAAGAGCGTCCTGTACTGGTTGGGGCCAGTTGTCCATAACTTTTGATAGAAACTAGAAAATTTCTGAAGTGAAGTAAGTATTTCCGAAGCAAGTGTCTGAAACACTTGCTTCTAGTTTGGTAATTAGTAAGTTTTATTAATTCCATTCTACCATTTTCGCAGCAAAAACAGAACTGAGGTGGCGAAAAGAGCATGTCTCCACTATACTATGAGAGCAAGTATTTTTTGCAACTATGTCATAGGCTACAAAGAGCTTTCTACTTACGAGGGGTTCCTTACTCCAAAAATTGCTGTACAGTAGGCTAAGTGCCCAGTCGGTGACCACAAAGGCTGTACAGTGGTGCACACCAAGTGAGTAACCCCTTGATTTTCTATAGACCTGCTGTGCGTTTTCCAACCCCTAGAGGAAACGCAGAATATTCCATACCTGCCCATTCCCAACACAGTAATATAGAAAGAGAGATAGTTCTTAACATTGTCCGATGTGTCAAGTCTTCTCCACTTGATGTGTTCCTGAAGACAGCTATGGAACATCGCCAATTTTTTCTAATTGGCTGATATTTAATGTACCAATTGTAGTGGAGTTGACTTACTCTACATGGTTGTTATGGAGTCGACAGTTCTGTTCCGCTATGGCCAGATGGGCCAGCTTTTGGAATTATGCGTCATCCCATATTATATCACATCATAACGAAAACACCGATGTTCGATCTTGCAAAGTTTATCATGCCTAATCAAATAAATCTGCAATCAACTACATTATGCATGGCGTGAGCAGTATTTTACCCATCGTCCACAAAAACAAAAGCAGACCATGAATATCATGATCAGACCTTATTATAGTCGGGAGTGGAACCCTATGGGCATAAACGAGTTTTCATTGGAAGCTAATTGCTTTTTTGGTTATAGCCACCTGGAAACAGCCGTATGCTCATCTGGCCTGTTATTAGTCAGCTACAAAGTAAAGAGAAAAGCAGAGAGTTGACGTCAGATAAAAAAAAATAACTTAAGGGTTGCATCCTTACAATGATGGACGACTCAAGGCTGATGTTTTTGTTGGAACTAGTGTATGGGTTTCTGTGATGGGTTACCTCTCATCTAACGGGAGGAGAGGTCTGGTCGATTTGCAAGACGTCAGTGATGAGTAACGGGCTTTTCTTTGGGACTGTCGGCTAGGCCTGAACTCGGCTCTCCTCTTCGTGACATCAGCATGGTTGTAAAGTTGGTCTTCTCAGATTCTTATCACTTCTTACGGGGGTGACAAGGTAGCCGAACGGACAGCAAGTCTTTTGCTGGTTGAATAAGTAGTAAATAAATAATGTGCTCCCCCATCGTTCTTCTGAGCTCCCAAATTTGTATCACGAAAGAAAAGAGGGTAAAATCATCCAAGTGTCAGGACCACTCATTCCTCAAAACAGTCGGCGATAGATAAAAGGGTAGTAAGATGTTTTAAAAAGCTGTATGAGATTTTCAAAGAGTGAAGTACGAAAGATAATGCGAACGGAGAAACGACATGGGAAAGGAGATCAAGCTTGATTCCAACGGCCCATTCTCCTAAATTCTGACCAGATTGTTGCCTCTAACATGCAGAATTATCCCCGATTTTTTATTTCTGATGGTTGGCATTACAAGTTTTTCGATTTATCAGATCGAAAAAAACAAGACCAAAGGTTTAGATGGGATCCCGAAAATTCAATATCTGATCCAGACAACTGGGTCTTGTCTTAGCCAGATCCAGTCATCGCCAAACTCCTTGAACATGTTTACAATTAAAATTCAGACACAGATTAAGGAAAAATAGCTAATCACCTGAGAAAACCAAGTTCAGATTTGGATTCAGCATGTGTGTTTACCCCTATAAGTCATATCTGTTTTGAGGAAAACTTCCTGCCACTTCTGCCAATTTCCCGGTTCCGGCCGAACTCCAGAACTACTTGTCCGGCGAAAAAAGAAAGCTCAAAGACGAAATCAGGGTATCTTCTTTCTCCAGTAATGAACATCTAATCAACTTCAAATAGAAATTTAGCTTATAACAAATTTTCCGATTCCAGCCGGATTCCGGTCGAACTATATATCCGGGTAAAATATGATTGTTACACACGGATTCAGCATCTCTTCTTACCCCTAAATCGGTTATCTAATCAACTAGAAAACAAAACTTTAACTTCTAACAATTTTCCGGCTTTGGCCGGATTCCGGGCGAACTACATGTCCGAGTAAAAATTGTTCTAACATAAGTGTTCAGCATGTCTTCTTGCCTTAAATCGAACATCTAATCAACTCAAAACAAACCTTTAATTTTAACAAACTTTCCGGTTTGGGCCGGATTCCGGGCGAACTACTTGTCCGTCGAAAAAATGGTTTTCACCATCGTCTTCAGCAAGTCGTCCTACCCCTAAATCAAACATCTAATCAACTTCAAATAAAACTTTTACTTTCAACAAACTTTTCGGTTTTGGCCGGATTCCGGGCGAACTACTTGTCCGATTCAGCATGTCTTCTTACCCCATAATCGACTATCACATTAGCTGTTTGAAAATATTTTGTTTGCCCCTTAATTTGAACCCCCACCCCTAAATGTAGGGCTACAAATCCCCTACGAACTCGACTGGTCCGACGACCCAGCGAATCCCCACACCAAGTTTCATGAAAATATCTCATTCCCTTCGAGAGTTATCGTGCTTACAGACAGACGGACGGACGGGCAGACGGACAACTTTTGCGATGTAGAGGGTATCCCTCCACTTACGTTTTGGGATCCCAAAAACAGAAAAAAGCGAGTTTCGTGTCCTCGTGTTTCTTAACATACAACTGGCCGTAGTTGAGCTTGCAAAAATCACCGGCAACTCACAAACTACAAACTGCAGGTTTACCGACACGTCTATTCCACGAAGTCTGTTCTGTTCCATTACATCTAACTAGTGTTTCTACTTCTTCTTAAGACTGTGTACTCGTTCAAGTGACGACTAACATGACCCTTTGTTATTAGCAAAACCCCGGGCTGCTTGGCTTCGATTCTTACCGCCCAATCAGTTTACCGGACACCAAAGCTGAAGTGAGCGTCTTGAAAGAGCCAAAACCCGAAAACTTACTACCGATCATCCCCCCCCTAAAATCTGCTCCAAATTCCCCACTAAACGTCTCCTCTCCCGAGTTTCCCAGCAACCTAATTCACAACATTACCCCCCCCCACCCCCCAATGGTGGCTGCAAACCACTGTACAAAATTTTTCGAAACAAGAATACATGGGACTTTAAGGGAAAGAGTGCAATAATTCAGGAGCAGCGACTAGTACTATATTCCAACCCAATCCAGATCAACTCTCCTCAAACGTCCTTCCTACCTCACCCCTCCCTCAAACTCCTTGGCACCCTTTCTCACGTACACTATTCCACTGGCCAGCCTAGAGGCCCCTGAAATGCCAAAGTGGATCGAACTACTGCACTCGATTCAAAATTTCGGAAATTTGCGGTTCTGGTCCTTATTCTTGCCCGTCGTGCGGAAAGATGGATGAAGATGTGGAGCACTTAGTTTGTTCTTGTAGTGAATCGGGGGATCTAAGGAGAGAAGTTTTTGGTAAGAGGTTCTTCAAGGGGGTTCTCTGAATGATTTGATTGGTAGTAAAGTGTTCCAAGAGTTGCGTCGGTTGGGTAGATGCCTGAAGGCTGTCATGGAGCACCGTGAACGTTTTATTGTAGGTTGATCTTGTGGTAGTGTTTGTTGTAGTGATAGGTATTAGTTGGTGTGATAGTTATTTAGTTATTAAAAATATGAGTTGAGTGTTGAATATTTGGACTGGTGCATTGCAGTTGGTGTGCTTACTTATTTTTATAATTTGTACCGCTATGGCCCAAGGAGCTTTTGGGGAATTCCTTCATTCATTCATAAATACGACTGTTTTACGGAATACACCAGGATTCTCAAACTTCCCCAAAAGTACGACTGAAGACCGAAAGTCCCTACAGCTTGCCCTTTGATTGGCTATCTCTTCTTAGCGAGATAGATAATCACAAAAACGCTTTATCACGCAAGACACACTTTTTCTTCTAAACCATGTATGCGGATAATTCTGTCTATCATAACAGTACACAGTTTCAGGCGACGACTTAATCAATCAACCCGCCACAATCAATGTACAAAAAATCCAGCAATCTTCCAAGTGTAATTATGCCGTACATGAGGACACAAAGACCAATAATAGGTGTTTTTATCTTACTTTTTGCACTTTTTGTCTTCGAAAGTGAGACTAGACGTCGCGTCCAATATGTAGCAAAAAAAAAAGCGCCAGCGCCTATACATGGTTCAAAGAGCCGATATGATTCGAAGTCGGTCGTTCGAGATGCATTAGTGTTCGGGTATGGTGCATTATCGAAATTTCAGATTATGGGTTTCCTAGGGGGCAAAATCATCAGTTTCAGGAAAAATATGGTAATCAGCGTAAATGACTTTGAGCATACTTTTCAAATTTGGCCTAACTTGCACTTTGCAACAACAGCCTACAGTCGTTTTCAAGTGATCGAAATCTGTGAACTCGGCTGAGTTATTTTTGCCGTCATCTCGCTACCATTTGTGTTACTAGGAAAAACAATAATATCTACAGTTCCTGTTGGTGACCGTCAGTTCAATAAGTAAGCAAGTTTATCATGCATTTCTGATCAGCCACCAACCGCTGGAGAAACAAAACAAAACAAGAAAAAAATCATTTAGCTCAGTTCTACGAAGACTAAGTAGTTAATTACGTTTAGAGCGGATTCAGGCTTCTCTCTGCGAAAGCACACTACCTATTACCAAGAATGGATGAAGTGAGAATCTTTGTCTCTCAACCAATACGCCGAGAAAGAATCCACAATCGCCTTCTGTAAGTACTTAGCGGGTGCTTACACCCGGGACTTTGTATACCACAAATTTGACATATCGCCATAGGCTAGTGTGTTGAACACTGCAAAGACGTGAGAAAACAGAAATTTCATTTACAGTCGGTATGGCTCACTCTGGTCAGGAACTGCATAGTCGGAAAGGGTGTAATAAGATGCTGGAGAGTCTGATATCATATTTCACAGCAGTATTAGAATCCCTGCTATTACGCTCAATCTCAATTAATATCACCAACAAAACCTGTTCTCTGATTGGTTTGTACAGTCCCTCACTCCGACTGACGCGAAAGGCGAGGCTTAATTGTGAAAAGATTCTCGCGGGAAATTATATGTGGCAAGAGAGCAAGAGCATGAAAACAACTGCGAAAGAAAAATCGAAAACAGGCGGACTGGTTATGGCCCTTGTTTCTCAGAAGGAAACTAATGGAATAGTACGAGGTTTCAGCTCTGCTTTAAAGTACGGCAATGAAGCCCTCGACAAATCAAGCGCCACTTGGCAACTGATGACTAAAGCAATAGGTAAAAGCACACATCACATGAGTTACAAAGTAAACATCACACTTCCAGCACGCGTACAAGCTTGCAAAATCAAGGGACGTTTTTAAAGTGGGGCTTTGGTAGCCTTACCGAAGATGCGGTTAATCCTGAATCGATCTATACTTTCAAGTGGGTCGTTGATGGGATTTTTAACTCTGATCAGTTCGACTACTCAAAATTTCTCAGAGCTATTTAGGAGGCGAAAGCCTTTTCTCTTGCTTTGTATTATGAGGGAGTGCCTCAGAGCACAACCTACCTCAACCACAGGTACAGATCCAAGACATCAAAGACAGCTTCTAGGTGAACAAGGTCCTGGATATTGGCAGGAGGGCTGATTGGCCACCCAATCTGCCGACATAGCCAATCAAATGTGACAGGTTCATTTCGACTATACTGGCGAGCCAACTGAAAAAAAAAAAAATCTGGTCAACCGACTACAACAAAACAGGGCGTCCGTTTGTATCACTAAATCATTAAACTGTGCTCATTTTCACATGAAAAAAAAAATGCCACGGAACGCCGCTATTAATTCGTTTGGTGATTTATCTTAACAGGCGATTTAATTTTAGACTGGCTTGGCAACCCTGAGTGCCATAGCTGGCAGACATGGGATACGTCTTCGTAATGGTTCGAAACTCCTATTCGGAGCCGCTGTTCGATTAAATCTTGGGTCGTACCATACGTAACGGACTTTCGAAACCCAGTTCTCCAGTAAAACCGGCGGTTCGTAACTATCGCAACTCGGCTTACTGTTGATACTGGACTTATTTTCTTCGCTTTTATTAGGCCCCATTTTTGTGAGCAATCCCAATGCATATGGATGCCCTGGTTGGGGCTACATCAGTGGAATGCCCTCTTCCACAGATCCCCACGGTTAAATGACGACCTTACCACTTATATTAGTGTTATAATATTATTAATATTGAAATGTATTTTAGAATGTTAATGTATGTTTTCTATTAATATTTTTTCCGTCTCGTGCAGGAGACTTCTCGTCACCTTTTAAGTCGGAGTACTGATATTGTGGTCTACGTATAAGTGAATTTGTTTTCCGTTAAAGGACACCCCGCAACAGATAGTGTTTCTGCTCAGATGCTCTGAAATGGCTGACCCCTTTACATCTAAGCTATGCTTACAGAAAATTACATACGGCTTCCGCTGTTTGTAGCCTCTTTCCACGCCCTTGCCTTGGATGACAATCAAATTGCATAACCGGTCTCCGGACGAATAAGCTCCTCGGAAACAATGATCGGGCGCATGAATGTTACGCCAAGAGAACAAACATGGCAAGTGTGGCAATCAGTGTATTGTTAATACATGAGAAATTTGTTAGTCTTTTGTGATTTTTTGTATGATTCTTTGTCCTTTTTACTGCACTTATGCCCTTCGGCAATGCTTAAAAATTCTTCATTCATAAATAGGATACACCGAAGTGAAAAATCTCGTGAACGAGAATGGATAGAACTACTATTGAAGTAGAACCAATTGCGATTATAAGTACAACATGTCCTTTAAAGGAGTAATATAAATTGTCAGGTTGTTACTATTATTATTATTTTGCCCAAAATGTCGTACTCAGGGACGAAAATGCACAACATCGTTTCTTTGTGGGAGCAACAGACCATCAAATATGGCTTGTGTTTTCAAAAACATCAACCTTGTCACTTCATATTATCATATCCATCACTTGGTTAGACAGTCCGTATAATCGGGTCCCTTCAGTATGTAGGAACAGAAAAAAAGATGCTTGAAATTTCTGAAACATTATGTGGTCGTCTTGGAATGTGATAACAGTTAGCAAATTGTTCTTACACAGCTTAATGGGTGTATGCAAAGCAGGAGGCGCCTTAATTAATAGCCAGAATATTGTTTGTGGGAATTTCTCATATATCATCCCCGTGTGCAATACTTTTAGCCGAGCGCGAAACTGATTACGAAGTCGATGCAAACCGTCGGTTTGAAATAGGAACAATGGTCGGTAACGCAAAACATTTCGAGCCTTGGTGTGGCAGCAATCTCTCTCCAGATAGACGTCCATGTAGGCCGTAGCCCCCTCTAAAGGCCCATTTACAACGGGTTTTAACTAATACTCGGTACCAGCCAGTTCCGGAAATCGCTCTGAGACCGAGAATTAGCTGGGTTTCTGCCGTCCGCAATCGGTACTTGTGCCAGTTTCGGGTACCAGCTAGTCTCGCACACAAGTTAAAATCAGTTCAGCTTTTCAGGGTACTAGCCAGTCACATTACTTAGAGGAATTCTCAGGTATGTCCCAATTAGCTAACGCTGAACACGTCAGACCGAAGAACAATGACCTAAATTCGCTTTCGGTTTTCAAGACAGCAAGGAGTGGAAGTGATTTTATGTATTGGGCTTGGTTCGAAACTAGCCAATCAGAACATTCCTGAGTAGTCCCCAAAATAACCTGATTGGCTAGTACAGTGAAAAGTTGAACTAGTTTCAACTTGGGTGCGAGACTAGCTGGTATCCGAAACTGACACCAAGATCAATTGCGAACGGCAGAAACCCAGCTAATTCTCGGACTCAGAGCAATTTTCGGAACTGGCTGGTATCGAGTATTAGCTAAAACCCGTTGTGAATGGGCCTTAAGCTTCACGAGCAAACGTCCATTAACTGAAGGGGCCTATAGAGTCGACGACACGGACACATCCCCGCATTTTAACCGACAGAAACCGGAAGAAAATATGCATCCGATCTCTTAGGCGTTTTCCGTGACAATCTAGACTGACGATTCACAATCTGGATTCTCCGAAAGCGTTTTGTCCGATGATCCATTATGAAGAATCGTTTTCTCTGACAATCCAGATTTGTTCTTGGATCGTCAATTCGATAATCTTGCAAAAGAGTGACATTCTTGTATTCGAGATCGTCGGATTGCTGTTCCTGGAATCCCAAACCGTAAGTGGAAGGATACCTACCTCATCGCAAAAGTTGTCCGTCTGTCCGTCTGTAAGCACAATAACTCTCGAAGGGAATGAGATATTTTGATGAAACTTGGTGTGAGGATTCGTTGGGTCGTCGGACCAGTCAAATTCGTAGATGGGCCTTGTAGCCCTACATTTAGGGGTGGGGGAGGGGGGTCAAATTAAAGGGCAAACAAAATATTTTGAAACAGATAATTTGATAGTCGATTATGGGGTAAGAAGACATGCTGAACACGATGGGGTGAAAACCATTTTGTCATCGGACAAGTAGTTCACCCGGAATCAGGCCAAAATCGGAAAGTTTGTTAAAAGTAAAAGTTTTATTTGAAGTTGATTAAATGTTCGATTTAGGGGTAGGAAGACACGCTAAGGACGACGGTGAAACCCATTTTCTCGACGGACAAGTAGTTCGCCCGGAATCCGGCCCAAACCGGAAAGTTTGTTAAAATTAAAAGTTTTATTTGGAGTTGATTAGATATTCGATTTAGGGCAAGAAGACATGCTGAACACTTGTGTGAATAAATTTTCTACCTGGACATGTAGTTCTCCCCGAATCCGGCCAAAACCGGAAAATTGTTAGAAGCTTAAGTTTTATTTCTAGTTGATTAGATAACCGATTTAAGGGTAAGAAGAGATGCTGAATCCGTGTTTGACAATCATATTTTACCCGGAAATATAGTTAGACCGGAATCCAGCTGGAGCCGGAAAATTTGTTATAAGTTAAATTTTTATTTGAAGTTGATTAGATGTTCATTATTGGGGAAAGAAGATACCCTGAGTTCGTGTTTTAGCTTTCTTTTTTCGCCGGACAAGAAGTTCTGGAGTTCGGTGGAAACCAGGAAATTGGCAGAAGTGGCAGGAAGTTTTCGTCAAAACAGATATGACCGCTTTCTGAAAACGGCGGGTTATAAATAAATTACTTACTTACTTACTTACTTACTTATAGGGGTAAACACACATGCTGAATCCATATCTGAACTTGGTTTTCTCAGATGACTAGCTATTTGGCCTTAATCTGTTTCTGAATTTTAATTATAAAAATGTTAAAGGAGTCTGGCGATGACTGGATCTGGCTAAGACAAGAACCAGTTGTCTGGATCAGATATTGAATTTTTGGGATCCCATCGAAACCTTTGGTCTTGTTTAATCTGAGAGTGTTGCTTTGCTGTTTCTCTCATCAATCTGTTATCTAGGACTAGAATCCAGGATAGTCGCGGAAAAACGGCTCTTGTCTCTGGCCACACTGTCTGTGGTGGGCTCGCGAGACTGATGGGTACGCTGCGAAATTTTTCCAATGAAGCGAAAAGCTTGAATAACTACGAAGGAAGCTTGAATAACTACGTACGAAGACGGTTGCGAAAATTTGTGAGATTCGAACAAGTTTTTTATCCGTGCAGGCCCTAAAACAGGTGTTTCGTTTATTTATAATAATAAATGCTTTTATTCTGCAAAAATGACAAGACGTAAAGGAATAAATACAATATTAATACATACACACTCCATACCTAGATGTTCCTTCAGCCCAAGCTGACTGCTATAATATTTTGGCCCTTCTTGGCAAGGATCCTCTTCAGGCTCAAGTCGCGAATCCATACCTGGAGTTTTTTTTTGTTTATCTATGGCTCTTCAACAAATAGTTTAATAACAAACCTTGAACCTTCAAGCAATTCTGCTTTAGGGAAAATCAAGTCAACCTGAAGAAATACAAAATTATGCAAGTGGAACATTGCGAATATCCTCAAGCAGGGCAAAATAAAATCCTAAGTTCGGTTCCCACTAAGTCCGAACTTTGCAATCAGATCTGAAATTTCACACGGCCGGAAAGCGGACTCGGGTGTATACTTGCAGATTTCATGAGTAGATTCTGTCCGTTCCTTGTCTTTCTTTTCGCCGTATTTATTAGTTATAGCAGGTATTTAATTTAAGCAGAACTGGAATCCTTATTTTTTATATTTAATTTGGCGACAAAGGTCGGTTAACAGACGAAAAATAACTCATGCGAATATTTCCACCAGACTCCATGAGAGCTTTAGCCAACTCAAGTATTTAAAGTTTAACCGAAAAGCCAACTTTTCTGCATTACATTATTTGGATTGTGTGAATGCTCTCTTAGTGGCCAGTGATCAGCATGCTGAAGGTGAGTTCACTGGGTGAACAACTATTTTTCATAACTCGTTTTCGACAAGCATAGCCTACAACAAATATACAAGCGCATAGAGCTACCACAAATTCGACAGGAAAAGTCCACTAAATGAAAATCGATTATTCGTGAGTAGCGGAGCAACGAAGCAACGCATAGTGTCAGGTCTTCACGCTCCTTTAAGTGAATAAGGTGATGTGTAACTAGATTGTCATATCTCAGCCCTTCGATTAAACACTGAAAAAATGTGCTGCTGCTTCGCCCGTACGAACTTTTTTTTATTTTGGCGAAGAAGGGACAAGAGACAACCTCAACACCCCACTCTAAAAAGAAAGAAAAGCAAAAACGGAATTCCTTTTGCGGCCAAACGAAGAAAGAACAAAACACCGACGAAAAAAAACCCATGTCCTAACAAGGTATCCAAGAAGTCGATTTCTTCTGCCAAGTCCAAAAAAACTTTGAAAAACCAGCTTCAAGCAGAAAAATGATGATCCTTCGTCCATGTTAGGAACAGCTTCAAAAGAAACATCTGAAGACAAACGAAAAATAGTCGAAAACGATGATTAGGAAAGAATGACATTAGATAGACAAAAACCTGACTGATGAACGCCACTACCAAATTTAGTGCGACTGACATTCTAGTTTCCGTGTATGGTAAGCCAAAGGACGAAATCCGTCTCCCAAATCCAATCGTTCAGCCAAAAATAAAACATTCATGAAAAACGAAAGTGGCGAGGCTCTACAAGCTAACTATCCTATTAATTGGACTACGATGATATTAGTTATATTAGGGTAAGTGAGCTCGGTAAGCTTGAACTATCTGGACAAGGTATCCATTTCATTCACATTTATCTACAATAGATGTGAGGCTAAGAAGAGAATTCGTGATTTTTTGTGAGTTTGTGTTGATTTTATTTACTATAAACCAAGATTTGCATCGATATGAAAAATGACATTTTTCTGATAGCACAAAAATGTTTTTTCATCGGGAAGCGCCATCAACAAAATGGCTTATTCTCGAATTCGAATTTTTCCACCAGCTATTTGGAACGTTCTGCCATGATAAATCCGAAAGCCAGGTAGTCTGATTTCCTTTGAAAGAGGAGCGACGGTTTCATACAGAAAAATGTCTGGGCCAAAAGTTAAGTATTGGTATTTTCGAAAAACGATAGTTCTGAACCATTATATCGTGAAAAGATCATTTCTAGCAAAAGCTGTTCTTTTAAACCGACCCATGATTTACTTCCAAATTCCAAACAGCCCGTAATCGACTTGAATATACAGAATCTACAGAAAACATGACGATTCCTCAATACTTTTTAGTGGGGCGTTCCTTGGAACATACCACTATTGCGAGCGCTGTAGCAGTGTCGGCTTTCGGTTTTCCGTTTCTTGTTTTCGGTTTTCACCGTATTTTATGGAGCTCATAACCCGTGAACCATTGCAAGTATCAAGTTCAAACTTGGTACGTTTGTAGGTATTGGGGTCTAGTTATGCCTTTGG